>CAUYON010120359.1:0-10038 GCA_963573935.1 Arctocebus calabarensis
ATGGAGACTTTACCTCTTTCATGTTTACATGGATGGAGCTGGAACATATTCTTCTTAGCAAAGTATCTCAAGAATGGAAGAAAAAGTATCCAATGTACTCAGCCCTACTATGAAACTAATTTATAGCTTTCATATAAAAGCTATAACCCAATTATAGCACAAGAATATGGGGAAAGGGTCAAGGGAGGGGAGTGGAGGGGGGAGGATGGGTGGAGAGAGGGTAATTGGTGGGACCACACCTACAGTGCATCTTAGAAGGGTACAGGTGAAATTTACTAAATGCAGAATATAAATGTCTGAACACAATAACTAAGCAAATGCCATGAAGGCCATTTTAGCCAGGTTGATGAAAATATTTCAAATTGTATATAAAACCAGCACATTGTACCCCACGATTGCATTGATGTACACAGCTATGATTTAATTAAAAAAAGGAAAAGAAAGAAAGAAAGAAAATCATTACACTCAGGAGAGAGGATGGAATTATTTAGCTTTCCAAGTCTCTAAGCATAAAAATGACAGATTACCCTTATTTTATGTGTCCTGCCTTGAAACAAGAAGTGAATTTAAATAAAATACATGTAAAAGCGGAAAAAACAAAACTCTTAGTAAAATTTTAAGATGGAAACAGCAACTTGATTTTGGTAATAAAAGTAATACATGCTTACTGTAAAAACATTTGATAATACAGAAAACTGTAAGAGATAAAAAGTAAAAATCACCTATAATTCCATACCCAAATATGCACTGCTAACATTTTATTTTAATTTAATTTAGTTTTCTTTTTTGGAGATAGAATTTCATTCTGTTGTCCAGCTAGAGTGCAGTGGTACAATCATAGTTCACTGCAGCCTTGAGCTCCTGGGCTCAAGAGATCCTCCTGTCTCAGCCTCCAAAGTAACTAAGACTATAGGTATGCCCTGTCACCACACCAAATTCATTTAGTACTATTATTATTTTTGTAGAGACGGGGGTCTAACTGTATTGCCCTGGCTGGTCTTGAACTCCTGGCCTCAAATGATCCTCCCACCACAGCTTTCCAAATTATTGGGATTAAGGGTGTGAGCCACCATGCCCAGCCAACATTTTAGAATTTAATACCTTGTGAGACTGTATACACAAAAAAGGAAAAAATGGCCACAATTATTTCCTTCCCAGCATCTGTGACTGTTTACGTGACTTGGGAGTTCCTTATATCAAGCAATGGAGTCTATTTCTCTTCCCCTTGAATCTGAGCTAGGCTCGAGATTTACTTTGGTCAATAGAATGTGGGCATAAATATTAATAGCATGCCAGTTCTTGCTCGGGATTCATTCTTGCTTTCAGAAGCTGGGAAGGGGGATACTGGGGGTGGAGTTAGGCAGAGGTACCACCCCGTGAACAAACCCAGGTTCTTCTCTGGGGAATGGGAGATCAGACAGCAGAGAAGAGTGTCCTAGCTGAGGCCAGCCTGGCCTGGACCAGTCAGTTACCAGCAAACTGCTGACTGCTCATGCATGAGTGAGCCCAGTCCCAGAAGAACTGCCCAACTGAACCCAGCCCAAATTGCTGCCAGCAAAATGAAAAACAAAAGAAATTGGTTTAAGTTACTAGGTCTTAGAGTGGTTTTTTTTGTGTAGAGACTTTATCGCCTCACTTTATCGCCCTGGGTAGAGTGCTATGGCGTCACACAGCTCACAGCAACCTCCAGCTCCTGGGCTCAATTGATTCTCCTGCCTCAGCCTCCCCAGTACCTGGGACTACAGGCGCCCGCCACAGCGCCGGGCTATTTTTTTTTTTTTTTTTTTTGCAGTTCGGCTGAGGCTGGGCTCGAACTCGCCACCTTCGGTACATGGGGCCAGCGCCCCACTCGCTGAGCCACAGGAGCCACCCTTAGAGTGGTTTTTTATGCAGCAAAAGTGAAAAATATTATTTTTCCAGATTTTTTTTCTATGCTTCCCATTCACATAAACTTTTTTGGTAGAAGCCTGATTATATTATCCTATGTATAATTTTATGACTACTTTATTTCTCTTTATTTAATAATATCCTATGTGTTAACTATCTTTCTGTGCTAAATAAATATTAATAACATATTTAATAATAGTTGCTTTAAATTAGTATTATGTTCATGTTAATGTCATGTTTTTTCAATATCATAATTTATTTAATTAATTCCATATTGATGGACACTTAAATTGTTTTCCATTTTATTTCTCTACTAAAAAGCCCTGATAAAGGGTGGTGCCTGTGGCTCAGTGGGTAGGGCACTGGCCCCATATACAGAGGGTGGCGGGCTCAAACCTGGCCCCAGTCAAACTGCAACAAAAAAATAGCTGGGTGTTGTGGTGAGCGCCTGTGGTCCCAGCTACTTGGAAGGCTGAGGCAAGAGAACTGCCTAAGCCCAGGAGTTGGGGGGTGCTGTGAACTATGATGTCACGGCACTCTACCGAGAGCAACATAGTGAGACTCTGTCTCAAAAAAAGGAGTAAAAAAATACACTTACGGTTCTTTGAATTTCTTTCAAAAATAATTTAATTAATGATCTTGAAACATTTTCATGGCACATCAGTGTGTTGCAGTCCGCTGGTTGAAAATCGCTGTTCTATACCCTCTCTGAACAGATGCACTTCCTAAACTATCTCTAGCATACACCTCCCAACGGTTCTTTTTCTCTGCCCCCACCTACAGGACTCGACTCGGCAGGCAGCCACATCACAACCTGGCTGAATGCTTTGTATCTAAAGGCTTTGATTAATGAAAGACTTAAAAGACACACCTCTGTCTTCCTATTGGAAAGGTCTAGAGTTCAAAGTGTTTCACTGTGATTTGACATTCCGTTTGTTTGTGTACCGCAGTGTCTTTCAGAGTTCTAAGCACTTGCCCAGCATGATCTGCAGTCCCCAAAACCATCTCACAAGATGAGTACGAGGCAGGTTGTTCTGGTCCCTGAACTTCACGGGGAAACAGAGGCACAGAGGGACGGTGTGATTCATCGGCTAGGTCAGTGGACATTGCTTCCCCTCCCATGGCAGTGTGCTGCCAGTCTGTCTGTACCCGAGGTTGGTTGGGCTGTAGAGAGCAATTAGAATGAGTAATTCAAACATTTGAATTGCCCTGCTGCTGTTTAGAGAGTGCCCTTAACACGGGTTGCCCAGGCGAGCAGCTAAGGTGTGGTGCTGAATAAAACTGCACGCCACCTCGCCTGCCCTAAAAGCTCTATGTCATGTGTTTACTGCTCTGATGCCATTAAGTCTTAATCCACTTCATCCTCCGTAACAGCTTAGTCAGTAGGAATTGCTTCTAATAATAGCAGTGACTGATAGACATACATAATACTTGTCATCCTGAAGGTGCTTTAGGAAACTGCTCAGGTGCTTCTGGGTCTTTCTGGTCTTATCTTTAACCGTCCGTCTGAGAGCAGATGCTCACAGTGAGATAGATGGAAATATTTGGTAACCGGGGAATCATGAGGCCATTCCCAAGGGGCTCAGAGGGGCTATTACTAGGTCCAGCTGACCACATTGGACATGTCGCCTGCCATAAACTGGCATACTTAGGGGAATGGAAACCAGCATTTACTAAGCATGCCTTAAGATTCTTTTGGTTCCCATGGGATGTAAAACTGTGATGTATCAGCAGGTGCAGAGGGAAGCGAGCTGAGAACGCGTTCATCGGTCGGCTAGCCTAATGGCTCATATCAGGAACTCAGAAAGTGGACCTGTGTTGTACTTAACAGAAATGGCAGCTGGTAGGAAAAATGGGGGTGGGGGGTGGAATTAGGGGGCGAGAGGGATATGCAGAGAGAAGTTAATATCACTGTTCCTGCTTCAGAGAAGAAGGGATTTAAATTATTGATTGCAGATATCCTGAGGCTGGTGGGTTCCCAGGGGGTGAGGAGAGCAAACAAAACAATTCACTGGCAAATGAAAAGAGGCTGGACAGATAACTAGATCCAGGAGGGTTGCAAGGTACTTTAGCGTCCCTCCCCCCTCATTATGCAGGCACGTGGTCCTTTGCTCTCAGCCACGTTTCAACTATGAGAGGCAAAGATGGAAACACTGGGCACCGGAGTAGAAGGATGATGACAGGGAGCGGAGAAAAGAGAATCTGAGATGAACCTGTCGCTTCAAGTTCCCGCGATGGGAACATATGACATATGAAGGCAAATCTAAATATGTAGGACATAGGAGCTCCTATGGCTCTTCCAAGAGAAAATCCTGAGAGCATGATTTCCTTCCATGAATAAGTCTACCTTGTCATTTACTTTGATAAATACAATTTTTCTCAGGGACTCCACGTCTTTTAAAAAACCTTTTTCTGTCTCACAATCGCATTGGTTTAACAATTCTATAAAACCTGTTCTCTACAGAAGCTCCTCATTTTGTTCTCCACATTGTGACAATTCCGTTTCTAATCAACCATAGAACGAGGAATAACTACTGTTAACATTCAACACACCAGTCACACCTATGGAGGAGAATATACTGGGTATCAAAAGCGTGACAGTGGGTAGGGCAGTTTCGGGTTTCACTTCCTCCTTCTTCAGCCGTAAGTTTAGGGGTGTGCCACACTGAGCCATAAACCTAGAAGTACACACCGAATCATGCTCTCAGGCTTGGGTATGATTTCACATGTTTCTGGAGTGACTGAAAATAGTTTCATTACCCTTAAATAAATTGTGCACTCTTTTCTCTCCAATTTTTTTTTTTTTTTTTTGCAGTTTTTGGCCAGGGCTGGATTTGAACGCACCCTCTCTGGCATATGGGGCCAGTGGCCTACTCCTTTGAGCCACAGGCGCCACCCTTCTCTCCAATTTTTATTATAAAAATTTCCAAACATTCAGAAAAATTCAAAGACTAGACCAACGAACACCCATCCCTTCTTAGATTCAACAGTGATTAATTTTTTTTTTTGACACACAGCCTCAAGCTGTCACCCTGGATAGAGTGCTATGGCATCACGGCTCACAGAAACCTCCAATTCCTGGACTCAAGCTAGTCTCTTGCCTCCGCCTCCCAAGTAGCTGGGACTACAGGCACCCGCCACAACGCTCGGCCATTTTTTGGTTGCAGCCATCATTGTTGTTTGGCTGGCCCGGGCTGGATTCGAACCCGCCAGCTCAGGTGTATGTGGCTGGCGCCTTAGTCTGTTGAGCCACAGGTGCCGAGGCAACAGTGATTAATATTTTACCATATTTGCTTTTTCTCTTTCTGGAAATTATTTATTTCTTTATTCCCTTTGAAAGTAAGTTGTAGGCTCGGCCCCTGTGGCTCAACGGGCTAAGGTGCCAGCCAGCTGATGGGTTTGAATCCAGCCCGGGCCAGCCAAACAACAATGACGGCTGCAACCAAAAAATGTGGGCATTGTGGCGGGCGCCTGTAGTCCCAGCTACTTGGGAGGCAGAGGCAAGAGACTTGCTTGAGCCCAGGAATTGGAGTTTGCTGTGAGCTGTGATGCCACAGCACTCTATCCAGGGTGACATCTTGAGGCTCTGTCTCAGAAAAAATAAAAATAAAAAATGAAAGTAAGTTGTAAATATCTTGACATTTTACCCCTAAATTAGCGGTTCTCAACCTGTGGGTCGCGATCCCTTTGTAACCATGAAAATACATCCTGCGTATCAGCTATTTACATTACAATTCATAACAGTAGCAAAATTACAGTTATGAAGTAGCAACGAAAATGATTTTACGGTTGGGAGGTCATCACAACATGAGGAACTGGATTAAAGGGTCGCGGCATTAGGAGGCATTAGGAAGGTTGAGAATCACTGCCCCAAATACTTCACCAACTTCAACGCTTGTCATGCCATCAGAACAAGGGAATGCTTGAACAAGTAAAATGAAGTCTCGTTTAAAGAGAGGGGCGGTTAGGATGAATGCTCAGCCTGACTTCTGGGAATGGTTTCCAACACTTAGCTGATTCTCACATTGATTCTCTGATAAGTGATGCCATTTTACAAAACATGCGTCATAAATCCCATCTTGGTAGTTCTTGTTCCAATAATTTCAAAAAAGACAAAGCAAATCAATTTTAATTTCACACACTTTGTGTCCATTTTTTATCGTTTATTTCAAAAAACGTATCTTTACTGCAATGTCCTATTGTACATACTTGGAGATAGAACTAGATTTTTTTTTCTCCCAGCATACAAAGCAGTACAGTTATTTTGTGATACATACTTGGCACTATTAAGGAGGGAGTTAAGACCTTTCATTATTTTGCTGGTGACTTGAATCATAACAAAATCCAATAGTCACTTTTCAAGGCAAAAAATGTTAAACTTCCCATTAACACTTGCTAATGATTGCAAGGCATTATCATATAGTACATTATAATAATGATTCTCTTCTCCAGAAAAATAATTATATTTCCTTAATGCACTCATAATATCTATGCAATTTTTAACTGCTGTTTTGTTCCCAGCCCATTCTGTACACAAATACAGAACATAGTGCCAGTTAATCAGGGCTAGATTATAGAAGGGAGAAATTATTCATTAGGAAGCTACAGATGTCCTATCTTTGTTTCAGAACACACCAGAGAATTAAATTCTAAGTTCTAACAAAAATGTTGACAGACAGATGGGATATGAACTTGATGAACCGGCTACAGAACAACACTCTGCAATATGCCAAGCCCTTCTCTGGCACTTTCCTGTCTTTTTGTCAACCTCCCGTTCCTCACAATAGGTCAACACGTGGCACCCATGACAAATCCTCAACAATAATGGTCTAAAATTGGACAAAAGCCATTGTAATTGAACAATAATGATACATAACACAGAGTAAGAGCCAGCTGTTTGCAGGTTAGAAAGTAGCTTAATTATATCACCACTCACCCCACCACCTGGCTGTACCCCCTGTGTCTTGCTGCAATTCAGGCAGCCCAGTAACTCTCCAAACTCAGGATGTATATGGATCACTGAGAGCCAGATTTCTTGGTCCCAGTCCGACTGGTTGTGATTTGGAAGGTCTGGAATGGGGCCCAGGAATCTTTATTCAATTTGATTCACCGGGTGATTCTGATACAGACCATGAAGGAACGTTTGACCTACACTGTTTTCAGCACTGAGATGTGGAGGAGGTGGGTCATTGCCAAGCACAGTGCATCATGTGTGAATGGATTTAATTTGTCTGTGCTGGTTGACCAGAGCTAATGGTTTCCCATCCTACAGTCACTGGCCAGAAAGAACAAGGGACTCATATGCTGCAACTAAGAAGGCCCATTGTGTGGCTGACCCTGAAAAAGGATACTTTCTCCCCCTAAGGAAAAACGATGTGACAAGACACCTTGTGGTTAAACAAGGCCTTTGTGTGTGCAAGTGTGCACACGTGCCTGCATGACACATGCACAGCTATTGAACCCAAGATCTTTTTTTTTTTTTTATCTGAGACAGAGTTTCACTCTGTTGCCCCAGGCTAGTGTGTCATGGGGTCACAGATCACAGCAACATCAAACTCTTGGGCTCAAGGGATCCTCCTGCTTCAGTGTCAGGACTAGCTGGGAATACAGGCCAACCACAACATCTGGTTAGATTTTTTTTCTATTTTTTATTTTTATTTATATTTATTTATTTATTTTTTGAGACAGAGCCTAAAGCAGTTACCCTGGGTAGAGTGCCATGGCATCACAGCTCACAGCAACCTCCAATTCCTGGGCTCAAGCGAGTCTCCTGCCTCTGCCTCCCAAGTAGCTGGGACTACAGGCGCCTGCCACAACACCGGCCGTTTTTTGGTTGCAGCCATCATTGTTGTTTGGCGGGCCCTGGGGCTGGATTCGAACCCGCCAGCTCAGGTGTAGGTGGCTGGTGCATTAGCCTGTTGAGCCACAGACGCCAAGCCTTTTTTCTATTTTTAAGTAGAGATGAGGTTTTGCTCTTGCTCAGTCTGATTTTGAACACCTCAGCTTCCTAGAGTACAAGGATTACAGGCATGAAGCACTGTGCCCAGCCCTGAACCCAAGTTAATGTTTCAAGGGTCTGCTCCATACTCCCAATATAGTTCTGCTCAAATGCCACATATTCTCCATAAAAATCACCAGGCTATGCACAACAGTGCAATAAGCCCCTCAAGGCTTATGGGGGGAAAATGGGTTTGGTGAAACAGCATTTAAAAACTTCTTTAGTGATAGATTGTTTTAAAAAGACATAGGAGCCTAACAAAAATGGTAGAAGAGTCTTATACCTTTTAAATGTTTAAGAAATTAATTATGAGTACAGTGAATAAGCCATTTTGCCTTATAAAGACCTGAAATTTTTGGAAATGAGCATGGAAGGGTTGCAGGATGTGATTTATTGTGAAGTGGAGGGAAGGGATGTTACCTGAACTCAGAGGAAATGTTGTAACACCCAATGTGGATGGGGAAGCGTGGTGAACTGAGGTAGCCGGTAGATGTTTGGGGGGATGTGCACGTGTGTGTGCATGTGTGGACATTTTTTGCATTCCCAGACAGCTCAGTTCAGCCGAGTGCAGTTTTTTGCTTTCACCTAGGGTTTCTCGCTCATGAGCTCTTACATAGGCAAAGGCAAATTTATGTTATGCTTATATCATTTACTAATATGTGTTGAGTATCTCTTAGCCAAAATGCTTGCGACCATAATAAGTGTTTCCAATCTCAGTTGTTTTTGAACTATTTTGGAATAGTTGCATATATATAATGAGATATCTTGGAGATGGGACCCGAGTCTAAACATGAAAATTATTGATGTTTCATACACACCCTTCACACAAACTGAAGGTAATTTTATTTTTCCCTTGGGGATGTGTGTTGTGACCTGTATTTTGGCTGTGGCAAGCTGTCATGTGAGGTTAGGCGTGGAATTTGTGGCATCATGTCAGCAATCAAAAAATTTCAGATTTTGGATCATTTCAGATTAAAGTTGCTCAACATGTATATCAATCACATTTGGAATAAATGTGTGTTTTTAAGATGAGAATTACAGCAGAACTGGCTATAAAGAGTTCACAGCCCACATCATGGTTCCAAGTTGGTGGCACGGAAGACAGTGCGGCTGTCCAAAGAGTATTGTCTGTCCAGGCAGGTCGGGGACTGAAATATGACAGTAGAGATGGTGGTATTCCCTGCTCCTTTCTGGACCATCACATGGATATCATCTTATTCCATACTTCCACAGATTAATCTAGATTAGCAAGTACTCAAGGGTTTCAGCTATCAGATACTGTATAGAAAAAAGTATTGGGTCGAGCGCCTCAGAGGACCACATTTTATTTTTAGCTCTGTACATTGTGTGACCTAAGGCAAGTCGTTCTGTTTCTACTGGATTCAGTTCCTCATCTGTAAGAGAAACTAGACCGTATTTCTTCTTATAAAGATTTCCTCCTGCTCCAGTGTCTTGTGTCTCTGATGCCTTCCAGGCTGAATAGATGCAGAGAAAATGAACCATTTCAACCTCTTCAAAACCTTTCACATTGTTCAGCAATATTTTTCTCATCCCAGGTTGTCTTCCTCGGTTGTTTTCCAAAGTAGAAATTCCAGACGGTCATGATCCTCAGCCTCTGTCTTCACCGACAGACATGAAATCAACCAAGGCAGATGGAGTCTGAGTTTACAAAGCTCCCTCGTTCATTTTGTTAGTACTTTTATTGAAGTAACTTTGACATACAATAAACTGCACATATTTAAAGTGTATCATTTAATAAGTTTTTTTTTTTGTTGTTGGGGATTCATTGAGGGTACAAGAAACCATGTTACACTGGTTGCATTTGTTGGGTAAACCTCTTACAATCAGGTTTTGCCCCCAAAAGGTGTGGCACACACCAAGACCCCACCCCCTTCGCTCCTTCCCTCTCTCTACTCTTCCTTTCCCCACCCCTCCTTCATTCTTTCTCTCTCTGCTCTCCCCTTCCCTCACCCCCACCGTGTCAATAATTGTCATTAATTGTCCTCATATCAAACTTGAGTACACGGGATTCATGCTTCTCCATTTTTTTTTTTTTTTTTTGAGACAGAGCCTCAAGCTGTCACCCTGGATAGAGTGCTTTGGCATCACAGCTCACAGCAACCTGCAATTCCTGGGCTCAAGCGAGTCTCCTG
>CAUYON010120364.1:0-14878 GCA_963573935.1 Arctocebus calabarensis
GAAACCCAAACTGAACCATCCCCATCACTGATGTATGTCATCTTTTATCACAGCACCCTGTATACTTCCTTCACAGCATATATCATATTCTCTAATTCTTCACGTATTCATTTGCTATCTCACTGTCTGTAACAAGGGCACTTGTCTATCTCTGAGTCCTTTTGAGTTAAAAATGAATGAATAACTAGCCCTAGTCTTTGGTCTTCCCCTTTCCCTATGTCGGCTTCCTTGTTGGGAAAATGAGGCAGTTATTTCTGGCACCTGGAAGGTTACTTCCGGATCTTACACCTTGAGATTCTGAAATGCCAGTGCTTTTAGGTTAATGAAGCACTTTGGTGTTTTTGTCAGGCAAGGCTCTGGATAAGAACATGACTTTAATCTGCATTAATTGGACAAGGAAGCTGGGGAGACCATGGCAATTAGAAGGGAAGAAAGAGGGAGGGGGGAAAAATCTCCCTTAGCAGTGATCTTTGGCAGGCCAATTGCAGAGGGCAGCCCTGTACAGCCTCGGGAATGTTTGCACATAAATTGCCTTTTAAGGTTTTCTTTCTTCAAGACTAATGAGTGCTGCAGACCTAAACATAACTATTCTTTCCAAATTACTGTTCTAGTCACTCTCTGTTTGTCCTCATGATTTCTTCTTGTGCTTATAGGAGGGAGAAAATGAGCCTACTTCATCAAATCAACAGACCCCAACACTGGCAGGCTTCGGGTTGTCGGGTGATCTTGAACAAGACCCAAAGAAGTGGAATGCCATAGGAACTTGATTCACCCACTCTACAAGGCACTTGACCACTTAACAAAAGAATGAGTAGAAAATCTAACAATGCTGCATCTATCAGGAAGGCGAATGGACTAACTATGTTGCCCTGGTGATCTCAATGGCAAACTCCTACACTCAAGTATGAGAGAGCACCAAAATCAAGTAAACTCTTCTAGAAAACACAATAGGAGGACATTTCCCAACATGTTTTATGAAATGAGAACAACCTAGATATGAACACATAAGAATAACACTTTGGAAGACTATTTAACAATGCCAACCAAGGCTGGCATTTCACATCGACCTAGTAATTCTCTCCAAAGTTCATACTCCCAAAATTGCAGGTGCATCAAAAAATAACTACAAGACTTCTTCTGGCCTCAAACTAGAAACAACCCAAATCACCATCAGGAAAATGGATAGCCTGCAGCATGTTAACCCAGTGGAACACAAATCACTGTCAAGAACTCACAACCTACCAGTACCTGAAACAGTACAGGTGGTCTTTGGAAACATCATAACATTGAATGAAAATATCACATATGAAAGATACAGCTAAGGGTTGCGTTCACATGCAGCTCCAAACCTGGAAGACACCAAATGATGACCATGAAGTCAGGGCAGCGCTCTCTTTGGGATGGGTGAGGAGCTTCTTGGGACCCGGTAACATTACATTTATTGACATGGGCAGTGGCTGCACAGGTATGCAGAATTAGCCAGAAAACATTTCCAAACTCTGAAAACTCCTTCAAGCTTCAAGATTATGTTAATAATCTGTGCAGTCGTCTCTGTGATTGTTATACTTCAGTACAGCTTTATATAAAAACAAGACTTCGATTTATGAAAATACATGGGATTTACCAAAAACAAATGAGCTCACTTGACCCTTAATTAAAAAAAGGAGAGAGAGAGAAATAGAATTCACTGGAGACACTGTAGTTTACAAAGACACCAACTACTTTGAAATTGGAGGAATAAAATGTAGAGATGTAAGCATTTATTCTGCCTTCTGGAATGAATTTTACTTTAGGGTAACCAAATAGCAGAAGATGATGTAGAGTTCTTTCTATAACTGAATAAAAAAGGAATAACAATTAAACTTTGCCATTTTGTGTCCTTCAGCGAACAGCCACTTCTCGCAAGGGTCAGTGATGGGTGGTAAATTACGAGGTGGAAGGGTGATAAGGGATTGCCCCCTCATCAGACTGTCTCTGCCTTAACCCCATGATCAATCTTATCATCACTAAAAGTGATGCAACCCAGGAGTGGACACGTGCATAGCCTCAAAGGGAGGGTTCATGCCAAGAATTATTTGATTTAAATCTGATCATACCATATGTAACTCAGGAACTATAGGACATGTAAGAGCCAAGAGATAAAATTAAGAGACACTGCAAGTAAGTAAGCTGGTAATGAAGTGTTTTTCAGGACACCTGACCACCTTTACAAGTATGTATCATGAAAAAATAATTTTTAAATAAAAACTATTACAGGTTAAAAGAATATGAAAATTAAGAGACAGGAGCTAAGAAACAGAGAATGAATAAATCTTTCTTTGGACTTGATTTCAGTTGCTCAAAAACAACCTATGAAAGGCATATTTTAGGCCCTGGAGAAAATATGATCATGGACTGAATAATACAAATTAACTACTGTTGATTTTATTAAGTCTGATAAAGACCTCTATTTTATACCTATGCAAAAATCCATTCCAAGGAGGTTACAGATACGAATATGAATGATAAAACCATATATTTTCTAGAGGAAAAGTGGTAATAGTTAATAATCAAAAACTCTGAACAAAGACCATTTATAATATTAAAACTTCTAAAGTATTTCCACTGAAGACGGGAATCACACAAGGACGTGGATGCTAGTCAGTGATTCCACCTGCTGCAAAAGAGACAAGCATATGAAACTGCAATACTCTGGCCGTGTGGGATACTTTCACAATCTTAGAGTAAACAAAGAGACCATCAAGGAGAAGGCTACCAAATTAGATTATGTCAAAGCATATCTGTCCATCAAAATATCCATAAGGGAGTAAAACTGCAGAGCATGTAAGATACTGCTATCATAGAACCAGGCCTGCGTGGCAGAAGGCAACCAGAGCGCACAGAGAACTCTTGTTAGTTAGAAATAAATTTGCAAAGAAATTTGAACAAGTATTTCACAAAAGAGGAAAATCTCAAACCAAATAATCACCTAAAAAGGTTTTTAACATAAATAATGATGGGAAATGTAAATCAAAATGGCAATCAAGTATCATACACCGACTAGTTTTGCTGAAATTGAAATGACAACAACCTTTGGTACAAATAAGGAATAAACAGACTCTTCTTAGGCCAAGTATGGAAATGCAAATTGCGTTAGAAAATTGTGCCCAGGCAGATCTTGTGACCTAGAAATATCAGATTTAGGCATATACTTAAACAATGGGTGCTACTCTGTTAACAAATGTGCACTGAGATCAGAACAGAAAATACCATTTAGTACAGTCACAAATGGAACATAACAACAATGGAAATAAACGTAGTAAAGCCTGATGCAGCAACATGGAGGAAGATTTCAGAACATGTTAAGTAAATGAAGCCTGGCACAAATAGTCCATATTTGTGATTCTATTTATAGAGAGTTCAAAAACTGGCCAAACTAATGTCTGGTGTGCGAATTCGTGATAAGAATTACCTCTAAGAAGAAGGGTGGAGGCCTGAAGGTGCTTTCTGGGTTACCATGAATATTCTATTCTTTGCTTGGTCACTGATCAGCTGGACATGTTCATTTTCTGAAAATATGAGACGCTTTTTACTTATACCTTGTGCACTTTCGTGTGTGCAATGTTTTAATTAAAAAGTTAAAATCAGTACCCATTTGTAGTTCTTTATAAACACATTTACCAATTGCAAATGGCTAACTATGGAAAGCCTACGACAAACGTCATTCCTTTTTTTTTTTGGAGACAGAGTCTTCCTGAGTCACCCTCAGTAGAGTGCTGTGGCGTCACAGCTCACAGCAACCTCCAACTCTTAGGCTTTAGCAATTCTCTTGCCTCAGCCTCCCAACTAGCTGGGACTACCGGCGCCCACCACAACGCCCGGCTATTTTTTTTGTTACAGTTGTCATTGTTGTTCAGCTGGCCTGGGCCCGGGTTCAAACCAGCCAGCCTTGGGATATGTGGCTGGTGCCATAACTGCTATGCTATGGGTGCCGAGCCAACAAACATGGAAATGCATTAAAGTCAGGAATAAGACAAAGATTTCCTCTATTATGAATGCTAAGGTTGGGGCTCAGAAACTGGTACCTCAACTTATGGCATTTTGACATACTAAACTGCAGAACTCTGGGGTCTCTCTGACTTCCCTCTGTCTCCACTGTCTCTCATGAAACAGAGGATAAAGTTGTTCTCTGAAGTTCCCTTATCTGCCTAAAAAGTTTGAATCGACCAAAGAAGGAAACAATTACCTGTGGTCCCTTCCTTGAGTTTTCGTTAACTGAACCCATTTTGCAGGAAGGGAGACTAATATCTGCCAACTAACCTAGACAGACTTTTGTCACAAACCACTGTTCTCTCTGCAGGCCCAACAAGCTTTGCCCCTGACCACCATCTGTGCTTGGAGTCCGTTCGGTTATCATTAGTTACCATTTATTCTCCCCAACAGAATTCCTCTTCTCCCCCTTCTCCTACCCCTGCCCCAAACCTGTTTTGTTAGGATCCAAGCCCTCATTCTTTCTCCAACCTCAAGATGGTATATATAAGCTTCTGTAACCACTGGGTGGTTGGGTTAACATTCTGAAGGCATCTGTGCATACATGTTAAATAAATCTGTATGGGTTTTCTCCTATTAATCAATCTGACTAAGGTCGGTGATTTTCAGTGAACCTCCAGGAGGCTAAGGAAGCCTCTGTATTACTTGATGATTGTTGGAAAAAATCACAAGGATTTGCCATTTGTGATATCTGAGTAGACAATAAATATTTCAAAAGAGGTTCAACCACTCTAATATTAGGAAGTTAAATTTAAAACATATATAATGAGGTATAATTTCATATTCATCACACTGACAAATAATTTAAAGCCTAATAATACCAAGTGTAAGCCTGGTATGAACAGGAACCACTAAAAAAAAAAATACAGGTGGAAGTGCAAATTACTCCTCTGGGAGTAAACTGTCAATATCTTATAAATTCCAGAATGTGAAAACTCCATGACCCAGCAATGCCAGCATGTCTCCCTGTGTACCCTATGTATGCACCTTACAGAAACTCCCCAGCTGTGCACAAGGCAATCCAGACAAGAAGGTTCCCATCCATTCCATCATCAACAAGGGAACGGCTCAATAAATCATGGCCTAGTTATAAGGAATACTGCAGAGCATTTAAATTAAATGAACTTCATCCTATATGTAAACATTAGAAATGATGGTGAGTGAGAAAAATAAGGCCCATAATGATCTCATTTCATTTTGGTATAGTCTAAAAATAGGAGTATATTACTTGGAGCACATTACATTAGGAAAAAAAGAATAAAAAACAACTTAGAAGTGCATAGGCCCCCTCTGGAAAGGGGATGGTTAGGATGCAGCTGACCTGGGGCTTTGATTCTATCTACAGTGTTTTATTTTTTAGACTGGGGGGGCGGGGTACACTAGTGTGATTTATATTATTTTTCCACATAATTGTGTATATGTTTGACACATTTCATTTAAAAGCAGTTTACAAAACAGTAATCTTACTCATGGATTCTCGAATTCATGAAGGACTCGAGACACTTCCCTTGCAAATATGTTAAGGTTAGTTATAGCTGGTCACACCTGACATCTCACAATTTACCCACAAATGTAGACTGGGAAGGCACATTTGATCATTTCTCCTCCTGTGAGTGATCAAAATGGCCAGTCATGGATGCTAGCTTCCAGAATTATCCTCACGGGACTATGGGAGAGGCACGTGCTGCCGCAACCGTCCTGAGAACGCCCATGCTCCTTTCTCCTTTCTGTTCCTTGCTCCTGAAGCTGCTGTGGGAGGACCACTTGGCCCCTGAGAGCTACTGTTTCCATCTTTCTCTCCCAGAGCAGCTTCTGGAGCTTTTTCTCTTCTTTGCCACCCTAAGACATTGTTTTCTTGGAGGCACTTTAAGTGACTGGGCTGGAATTGAGCTCAGGGATGGGAATCTAATTCCTACTGAAGGACAAGGGGTGGGGCAGCCCCACAAAACGCTGGCCACGCAGTGGGGATGCTCCCACCAGGGCAGATGACCCTGGATCCTCCAGAAACACGGGCTTCGGCATGCTCTCCTCTGGAAAGGAGGGCCAGTTTGTAACAAAAGTACCAAGAACTCAGTGGCTTAAACAACAGAAATGCTATGCCTCACCGTTTTGGAGGCCAGAAGTTCCTTTGGGAAGCTCTCACTCCACGCCCCTCCCTGACTTCCTGGGCATCCCTTGGCTTGTGGAGGCATCATCCTGATCTCCGCCTTCAGCTTTACATGACATGCTCCCTGTGTGCGTGGCTGTCTCCAAATTTACCCTTTTTATAAGATATGTTATCACCAGATATATTGAATTAAGTCTCACTCTAATGACCTCATTTTAACCTGATCACCAAATGTAGTCACACTCAGAGGCTCCAGCGATTAGGACTCTGACATAAGAACTTTGGGGGAAACCATTCATCCCTAACATAAGGCCTCCCTATCCCCTACTAGAGCCCTCCCCCTGGGCTGACCCAGCAAGGCAACCTGCCCGCAATAGTGAAGTCTCAGGCCTCCACTATCCCACAGGGTGGGAACTATTTCTCATTTACTGGTGAACCCCCAGACTCTGGCTCAGAGCCTGAAGGAATTTTGTGGAGAAGATGTAAATAATTTGCCAAATAGATGCATTTTTGAAAACGCCTTTGGATTTTTGCTTTCTCAGCTGCTGGTAAACAGCAGACCTCGGAGTGCTCTCCTCTCCGATGCACACACCCTGCTTGGAGCTCCCTGCTCCATTCAGAAGAAACCCTAACAGGTGCTGATGGCAATGCTTGCCCAGTTCTCTCTGGGCCAGGGACTGTCTGGTGCGTTCCCTGTGGGACAACTCACCTGCTCCTCAAGGCAACTTTTCCAGGTTGTATCTATAACTACTTACATTTTACAGATGAGGAAACTGAGACATGGTAATGTCACAGCACTGTGAGGTGGTTGTTTCAGAATAGGGTGGAGACTGTCTGTCCTGTTCAGCCCTTACCTGAGCTGAGATCAATCACGAGCCCAGATTAAAAGGCATGCTTGTGTACTTAGTTGTTGAACCAGGACATATTTGAGAATAAAAGAGGATACCAACTTCAGGGGACACTAAAAAAACAGGACAATCGTGTGAGCTTACTTCATCAGTAATTTCTATTAAATGTATGAGTTCAGGGCTGTCTTACTCGAGCCCTGAATTTTTAGCCACCGCATAACATTGGGCAAGGCACATTTGCAAAACCTGATTTTACTTACAGGATGTATTTGCTTAAAAATCATGCTCCTAAATGTAATCTACAGCAATTCACAGAGGGGAGGAACTCAGCTTACAGTTTTATCACCACAAAACCTGTCATTCAGCCCTAGAGGGTAGAAATGTAAATTAAAGAAATGCTTTGAATTAAAAAAAGAAAATGAAACTCTATTCGAAGCCTGCATCATTATAGTCTATAATTGGAGTACAAGAAGGGATAAAATTTCTATTCTATCAGAGAAGATGATAAAAGAATAATTTGTATCATTCCATTGTTGAAAAAAATACCAGAGTTTCCAATGAATTTTCATATCAATGACAGGCTTAATTACTCCCCCTTTTGGTGAGCCAAAAGCCTTTTCTTTGGTCATTGATGAAAGATGGAATTTTAGTTTTTCTTTCTTTTTCTTCTTCTCTTTCTCCTGCTTCTTCCCTCCCTTTCTTCTTTCTTTTCTCCCTCCTTCCCTCTCCTTCAGGGAAAACCTGCAGGACAGAAACTCCGAACTCGATGCACCAGATCAGTGCCATGGTGTGTCCCCCAAATTTCCCTGCAGTGACAGCATCTTGGGGTTGACAGCAATCTTGTCTTTCTTCCTGTAAGTGCTCTGACAAAGCTGCCTCTCTTTCCAGCAGCCACATTCCCTCTGTTTGAACACCTCCTGTGCCCCAGGGGCAGGAGCTGGTCCACCTCTCCCAAGGATGCTCCCTGTGGCCATGTGATCTGCTTGGTGTCTAGAGCCCAGGACTGCTGACTATGCCGGCTGCACCTGGCATCAGAGGCTACAAATGGAGAGTCTCTGATTTCTGTTTGACCTATTCAGTGTTTAAAAAAAAAACTGAATTAGACCTAAACTTTTGAAATCTGAACATGGCACATAAAGAACCAGACTTCTGGCTTCTTCAGAAAACCGACTGTCTGCCCGCCCAGGTTCCTACAGGACAACAGCTCCTCTGGACCCAGGTGGTGGCTGCCCACTCTGGCTGGGACAGCCCCCTCTTGGAAACATAGTGGCCTACAAGTGGGAAGGGGGCTCCTCTCATTCCTGTGACTGCTGTCCCCAGAGGGCAGGTGAGCAGGGGATCAGCACTCCTCTGTGTTTCTGGACCATTCCCTTGGCTTACAATGTTCTCCCAACCAGCTTAACTCTTTGAAATCCTATCCATTCTTCTAGACCAAGTTCACAGACTGCCTCCACCACAGAACCTTTCATTATCCCACCCAATTGGAAGCGACCTTTCTCCTCTTGATTTCTCTAACTCCCGTGCACATGACCAGCCCTTTACTACACTTAATCAGGAACTCACGTGTGCACATATGCACAAGTGTGCATGCACACACACACAACTAAGTGTGCATCCTGCACAGTAGAAGTCTTGAGAATAGAGTCCCTAATTTTTCTGTGTTCCCTAATTTAGCACCATCTCTCCATGGGGGGCAGACTGAAGCCCCAAGAGATGCTGGTATTCTATTTTCTGGAAACTGCACATGTCACATTACCTGACAAGGGGGAAGTAAAGGTCCAGGTGGAACTGAGGTTGGCTACAATTGAGATGGATTGTCTGGGTAGGCCCAGTGTAATCATAATGGTCTGAGTCAGAGTGATGGGATGTGAGAGGGACTCAGTCACCCACTGCTGGCTTTGAAGATGGAGGGGGCCACAAGTCAAGGAGTAGGGGCAGCTCTAGAGGCTAGAGAAGGTAGAGTGGACCCTCCTCCAGAACCTCCAGAAGCAACTGGCCCCGCTGCCATGCTGCTGTGATGTTAGCTTAGTGAAGTCCAATGCAGACTTGGCCCTCTGAGATGTAGAAAATAAATGTGTGTTGTTATAAGCCACAGGTGACAGTAATTTGTGATGGCAGCAGTAGGAAACTAATACACCCTCCTTCACACAGCGGATGTGTCTACTACCTTCTTTCCATGGGTCCCACAGTCATATCAGAACAGGGCCATACTGCACATCACCCACTCTGCGGAGTTACGGGGGCACACAACTGCACTCCTGATAAGAAACCAGCTTGTAAAGGGAGACAAGCCAGACAAAAGAAGAGGGCACGACATTTCGCATCAGAAGATGGAAGTTAGACTCCTGGTCCCAAGACCTTGTCACAGTGACCTTAAGTTAGAGTTACTTCACTCTGAGAAGTTTCAGTTTCCTTGTCTGTAAGGCAGGGCCAGCAGAACCTCCCTGCAGAGTTACTGGGAGGAGTAACTGGTATGTACACTCTGAGCACAGGGTTTATTTCAAATGAAGAGCACGTACACACACATAATCCCCATAGTTGATAAAACCCCTAGGGCAGCATTTCTACCCTCTTTCTGCTGTTAAGAATAGGTTCTATAACCAGGAAATAGCTCTGGTTCTCAGCCAAGAGATACCAGGGTGGTGAGCCCCAGGGCTATACTTGTTCCCAGTCCTCCTGTTACATAAGTAATACGGGTAGATTTTAAGTCCTTGTTTCCTCTCCTGAGCTGGTGTACACATAACAAATCTCTGTGCTCCAAATAGCTGACTTTAACACTCATATTTTCACTGTTTTCCACACACCCTTTGCAATGCAGCTTTTCAGTCCATCTCTGCCTCCCTTGCATCTGGGCTGACCTGGAGACTTGATTTGGCCAATGAAATGTAATGAAAGTGATGTCATAGCAGTTCCGGGCACAGGCACAGGCCTGGAGAGAACTTGCACTGTTATGCTCTTTCTTTTGGAACTCTGCCGGCATTTGTGACCACGCTCAGGCTGGTCAGTTAAAAGACAACAGGTCGTATTGTGCAAAGATGATTTGTTCCAGCCAAGGCCATCCTAGACCAGCCAGACGACCGCAAACCCCTCTAAGAAGACCTGAGCCTCGCCCAGATTAGCAGAACTATAGACACACAAGCAACACTACAGTTTACTGTTTTCAAGCCCTGGAGATCTGGGGTGCAGCAATACCCTCCCCTCCTTCCTTAACAGCTGGAGAAAAATTTGAATCGCATATCAGCATGACCTCTGAATGAGTGATCGGGGTCCCATTTTGAAGGTTATTTTAAATTCTTCAGAAACTATGAAAATGACCTCCGAAAAGGGTCTGATTGGAGACTAAGAGAGGCCCCACTCCTGAGCTCCCCTTCTTCACTATCCTCAAGCGCCCAGAAGCCAGAGCACCAGGAGCAACACATGAGTGAGAAAGGGAACGGCCAGCAACACGCCACCAGGCTGCCAGGGAGCAAGAAGGGCGCTTTCTTTGCTCATGTGTAGACATTTCTGTCAAAACAGTAGCCTTCTAGAAAAAGCTAATGCACCCTCTTCACCAAGAAAAGAATAGGATGGATTCATTCACACGTCACAAACGGTGGAAGTGGTTACAAGTAATGACAAGAGGTGGCATTTGGGCAGCACCTGTGGCTCAATGAGTAGGGCACCAGCCCCATACACTGAGGATGGCAGGTTCAAACCCAGCCCTGGCAAACTGCAAAAAAAAAAACAGCCAGGCATCGTGCTGGGTGCCTGTAGTCCCAGCTACTCCAGAGGTTGATGCAAGAGAATGACCTAAGCCCAGAAACTGGAGGTTGTTGTGAGCTGTGCAACGCCATTGCACTCTACCGAGGGCGATAAAGTAAGACTCGGTCTCTAAAAAAAAAAAAAAGTGGTATGTGTTCCATTTTTAAGACATATGCATTGCAAGCATATCCTTCATTCATCCAACAAAGAGTGATGAGGCACACCTTCTTCCACTTACAGCAGGAACCAGGCAAGCCGCCCAGGTCAATCAACAGCAATTTTTATGTTCTCTTTTCCATCCCACAATAAAAATGTCATGGGCAAGAAAGTCAATTTGGAAAAATGATGTTTCACATTCAAAGAGCAATAGGACAAGAAGAAGAAAGGAAGTCTTTGGAACTGGACCAATTGGGGCTCAAATTGCAGCTCTGCCACTTATAAGTTGGGTAAGTTTCTTACTTTTTCAGTTTCAGCTTCCTCTTCTATAGAGTAGAAATAAAAGCACTTCCCTACCAGGGACACTGCGATGACTGAGTGAGCCTCTATGCAGGGGCTCTACGAATGTCAGTGCTGTTCCCCCTTGCAAGCTGTCAACACTGTGGAGATCAGTCTCAGATGAGAGGAGTGTCAATGTTTGCTCCTGTCTTTCTGTGCACTGGCAGTCACGTAGGCTCTTTGTGTGACAGTACAGAAGTGGCTGTCTACAAAGGCAGAGGAGGGGTCTTTGAACACACAGGACAAACAAAAACGTCATCTTCCTCCCCACCCCCACAGGCTGAGTGGGAGCACTCCCAACTCGCTCCAGCCGGTGCCAAAAATGCCAAGTTCCTAAAAATTGCCAAACAGAAACCACCACGGAGGCTTATAGCCTGCCCAAAGTCACATTTCAAATTCAAAGTGAAAATCTAGATCCAGGGTACCAGGAGGGCACAGAATGTGACTTCAAGAATGTTTACTCTTTGTCAAAAGCCCTCCTGGAGGGAGGAAAAGCTGGAGATCAATTTTCCTGGCTTCTGTGGACACTACCAACAGCAGAGATGCAGAAATGTGGTTCACTGCTGGCTCTGGCAACAATTACAAACAGCTAACCATGCTGGGAAAGGAGGGGACTTTATTTATTTATTTTTTTTTGCAGTTTTTGGACGAGGCTGGGTTTGAACCCACCACCTCTGGCATACGGGGCCTGCGCTCTACTCCTTTGAGCCACAGGTGCTGCCCCATGACTTTTTTTTATAAATAGGAAAGGGCAGAAAATCTGAAGTGCTAAGATAGCACTCTCTTTACACCTCATCCCAGCTGTCTGAAAATTCTAAGAGTATTTATTTTAAGGCAGACCCAACATGTTAACTTTCCTGGAAAGATGTTTTAAACAATGATTTTTACTGTGTAGAAAATATTTCTTTACAAGAGAAAATTTCAAAAATCAATAGAAGAAAATGAAAACCATTCATAATCCCACCACCCCATGAAATTATCAGTATAATTCCCAGTGGTAACTTTTTCCAATTGATATGCCACCTTCTCACTCACATCTTGAACATCTCCGTTGAACAAACATTATTACATTTCATCACATCACGGCCGCAAATGACTTAACCATTCCAGCGACGTTGGTTCTGAGACGTATGACGCGTGCTACTCAGGACAGGCCACACTCCCACAAAGACGATAACACCAACAACTGAAGCCTCACATGGGCAGTAACAATGTCTCTTTCACCCAGTAACATGTACCCCAAATCACGGACAGTGCCTGGCACCTAGTTGGAGTCGATATGTATTATTTCAATAAACAAATCCTGTTACGTTTTTAGAGCACAATTTTTCTTACTATTTTGAAACCAAACCAACTCAAGCCTCCTAGCATTACGTCACAGTCTAAGCCTCCAGTCTGACATCTGTGGTCTGTGTGGTCTCTTCCCAGCTTGGCCTTCACCACCTCTCCCTGAACTCCGACCATGCAAATGTCCATCCCTGTGAAGATGTCCCCATCCCTGATTCCTAGAGCACTCCCCTCTCCGGAAGAGCTGGTGCTGCCCCTGAGTTCAGCCCCCCCAGCACCACCCAGTGCTGTTCCCAGTGCTGTTCCCAGAGCTGTTAGTCCCAGTGCTGTTCCCAGAGCTGTTTGTCCCATTGTTGTTCCCAGTGCTGTTCCCAGAGCTGTTAGTCCCAGTGCTGTTCCCAGTGCTGTTCCCAGAGCTGTTCCCAGAGCTGTTCCCAGAGCTGTTAGTCCCAGTGCTGTTCCCAGAGCTGTTAGTCCCAGTGCTGTTCCCAGAGCTGTTAGTCCCAGAGCTGTTAGTCCCAGTGCTGTTCCCAGTGCTGTTCCCAGAGCTGTTAGTCCCAGTGCTGTTCCCAGAGCTGTTCCCAGAGCTGTTAGTCCCAGTGCTGTTCCCAGAGCTGTTAGTCCCAGAGCTGTTCCCAGAGCTGTTAGTCCCAGAGCTGTTAGTCCCAGTGCTGTTCCCAGAGCTGTTAGTCCCAGTGCTGTTCCCAGAGCTGTTCCCAGTGCTGTTCCCAGTGCTATTAGTCCTACCATATGTCCACCTCACCTGCCAGAGGGCGAGCTCTTCAAGGAAGGGCCTGAGTCTCATTTCTCTCTGTCCCCAGCTCAGAGTCTGGCAGTGAGTAGCTATGCAAGAAATTCAGGCTGGGTGAATTAATTAATTGCAGTACATGCCTTAAGACTGCACTGTTGATTGAGACAAAACTTGGAGCAGAAAATAAATACAGTTCACCCTTGAATACCGCAGGCGCCACCCCACATTGTATACGTTATATGTATTATATACTGTATTTTTTGACTCCCTAAAACCTTAACTACTAATAGCCTACTGTTGACCTGAAGCCTTACCAATAACATAAACTCTCTTGATTGATTGACACACATTATATATATATATATATTTGTTTTTTGTTTTTTTTTTGCAGTTTTTGACTGGGTTTGAACTCATCACCTCTGGCATATGGGGCCAGCACCCTACTCCTTTGAGCCACAGGCGCCACCCCACATTGTATATGTTATATGTATTATACACTGTATTTTTACAGTGAAGTACAATAGAGAAAAGAAAATGATATTAAAAAATCATTAGGAAGAGAAAATATATTCACTATTCATGAAGTGACATGGATCATTATACACATCTTCATCCTCAGCATCTTCATGTTGAGGAGTCTGCGGAAGACGGTGGGTTGGCCTTGCTGTCTCAGGAGTGGCAGAGGCACAAGGGGCATGTGGTGAAAGGGGAGGCAGAAAAGACATGTGCACCTGCTGTCACTGTACAGAAATATATCATAATTTCTGTCTTTTTTTCCTTTGGCTTTGATTTTTCATTTCTATATAGATGTTTCTATATGGGACCAATTCTTACACCATTTCCTTCAGCTTCAGTTCCTGTATCATAGAAAGGTCCGTGGCATAAAGGAAGTCAAAAGCAGCCTTGAACACCCGAACCCCTCTGCCACACAGCCTGATGTGAATTCACTTCCCAGCACTGTTTCTTCACTGTTTCTCCCCTTCCTCACCGTGGGGCACTGGTTTGGGAGCTCTCATCTCCATGGGTCCATCTTCTGTTCACTCCTCTGGTGTGGCGTCTGCAATTTCTCCAAGATCCATACCTTGAATCACTTCACTTCCCACCTGTTTTTGCCATACATGTAATTCCTTTCATGATCCCCTTCATGGGCTCTGCTCTACACCCTGTGAAGTCACGCACAACACCTGTACACAGTTTTCTCCAGCAGAAATGTATTATTTCAGGCTTGATGGCTCTCCCTGCTGTTTCTATAACAGAGATAGCGTCTTCCAGAGTGTAATCCTTCCAGATTTTCATGATTTTTTAAACAAGGCTTCTCTTTCAGAGCACAACAAACCTTTCTAGAGTGTAATGAGATTTAACGATCCTTATAACTCTGGGATCCAGAGGTTGAATTAGAGATGCTGTGTTTGGGGGCAAGAAAATGAGTTTGTTCAACACCTTCAAAGTTGAACTCATGGGGTTCCAGGTGGCCCAGGGGATTGTCTAATATCAAAGGACTAATGCCATGAAGGATATCTGTAACAGTATGATCAAAATATTTCTGAATGTATATGAATCGTGCCCTGTGATTGCACCAATGTACATAATTATGATTCAATAAAATTATTAAAAAAATAA
>CAUYON010120365.1:0-17108 GCA_963573935.1 Arctocebus calabarensis
GCCCTGGGTAGAGTGCCGTGGCGTCACACTGCTCACAGCAACCTCCAGCTCTTGGGCTTAAGCGATTCTCTTGCCTCAGCCTCCCTAGTAGCTGGGACTACAGGCGCCCGCCACAGCGCCCGGCTATTTTTTTTTTTTTTGCAGTTCGGCCGAGGCTGGGCTTGAACCCGCCACCTTCGGTATATGGGGCCGGCGCCCTACTCGCTGAGCCACAGGAGCCGCCCAGAAATGAATCTTTTTTTCTTATCTTTTATCAAGGCGAAGAAGGAGCACAAGTTATTTTGATTAAGCTAAAAACTGTAATTTTGGTAAATTAGTAAGGCAATCCTTTCAGCCAAAAGTTTCATTGTCTCTCTTTAATTCCACAGCCTACCTGCTAATTTTATGATTTGTAGAGAAGCAAATCTTAAGATTTGGGGATGACAGTTTTCTGTAACCGAAGACCCTAACCTATTTCTGACAGGACGCTATTTCTTATTTCTGATCATTTCAGGATCACTGCAGGAAAGTAAAAAAAGAATCACAGTGAGAACTGAAGCTAATGATGGGGCTACTGGAACAGGGGAGCGTTTTCCCTTTCCTGAGAATTTCTTTAAACTGCAAAGACTGGGGAGTTCTTTTAAGGAACATTTCTGGTTGTGTGCCCTAGGGAAGTTTACTCTACCTGCCAGATTTAAAAAACCCTATTCATAGAGCTTTGTTGCCTACAACTCTGAGATAGAGACCACATGATATTGACATTTTCTTCTAATTTACATCTGCTGAGATGGACAGACAGATACCGAATGCTCGTAAAATTACCACTGAACAAAACAGTCGTGTTTCACATCTATGAAAAATATAATTAATGGGAGGAATTAACTATGTCAAAGATAATAGGTAATCAATAAGTTAAGAAGCTCTTCTCACTGTGAAAGCCATCAGGGTTACAGGGTTATAGGAAGTGAGTCCCCTTTAGTGCATGAGGTATATAATTAGGGCCAAGGCAATGTCAATGAAGAAGACAGTGATATTGCAAAATGAAATGCACATATATACATATGGGTATACAAAGGATTGTTTTCATAACTGGTACTGGAAAAGTATTTTTCCCTAAGTGATTCACTTTGCAAGAAACTATTTTCTTTTTCTTCTTTTTTCTTCTCTCTCTCTCTTTTTTTGTTGAGACCAAGTTTTACTCTGCTGTCTTGGGTAGAATGCCACGCATGAACCTCAAACTCCTGGGTTCAAGTGATCCGTGCCTCCATCTTCTGAGTAGCTGGGACTATAGGCGCCCACCATAATGCCTGGCTAAGTTTCCTATTATTGGTAGAGACAGGGTCTCATTCTTTCTCAAGCTGATCTGGAATTTCTGAGCTCAAGCCATCCTCCTGCCTTAGCCTCCCAGAGTGATAGGATTTTAGGTGTGAGCCACCACAACTACCCACAAACTATTTTCTTAGATCTGAAGTATTATGGTAAAAGCATGACTATTGGGCTTTTCCAGTGGTTCTATCTTTAGTAATACAATAAATATTACATCAAACAAATAAAGAATTTAGAAAAATATGTGTAAGAGTCATTTATCTTTCTAGCTCACTTCATGGATTTGAAAGTAAGCAGACAAGAAGGGTGAGTCCCTGGAGATATTTGGTTAATAAAGCTTTACACTAATGGTGGGGGTTGTATGTGTACTGTCTTGCACAGGAAGCATAAATCTTACTATGCACACCA
Organism: Arctocebus calabarensis; assembly: GCA_963573935.1. Classification (NCBI taxonomy): domain Eukaryota; kingdom Metazoa; phylum Chordata; class Mammalia; order Primates; family Lorisidae; genus Arctocebus; species Arctocebus calabarensis. Next base: position 1,714 of record CAUYON010120365.1, read on the forward strand.
GGAATGAATAACGTTTGAAATTTTCAAGGCATGGTGACAGATGATACCATATGAGGGCTGTAGGTCACAAATAAGGGATTCTACCAGTGGTCAAGCAAACTAGCTCAGAATATTGGAATAACCATTAACTAATGGATAACCACTACTCAGCAGTAGTGTAAAAACTGTTAGTTCTTGCCATTGACTAAAATTACTATAGTATTTCATTTGTGATTTGGTTCGGGGTATGACCCGTCTTTCCCCCCAAATGGTGCCATCTCAGAGCACAACAAAAGTGGTGAAAGTAAGATTTTTCAACATGGTCACAACTGTTCTTGGACCAATATGTCATGTTGCTCTGAAATTACAGAAAGTAGGGCCAGTATTTGGGGTATATGGCATGAAATGAAATGAATGAAAGACCTCTGAAACAAACAGGAAGACACCCTAGTAGATTCTTTTCATTAAATGGCCAAAAAGCAAGCATCATATCTGGCCTATTTTTCAGCCTTTTTCAAGTCAGGCTTCTTAAGTGATGCGATTCCATAGTGTCACAAACTGCATGTTGAGCAGGGTCCTTTTCACTCCACTGTGGCCTCTCCTCTCGAATTGACATTACACGCCACACATCACTGTCACTGTCACAGCATGAGCTGCATATTTTGGGCAAAATCTCCTTCCCGTGGATGTCAGATACTTCAGCTGGTGCTGCATGTTCGGAATTCAGATCTCCTGCTTTAGAAAGAACATTTTCCAACTGATTGTATTGATTCTTTAAGATTCGTTATGAAGCCATCTTCAGTGGGCCCTATGATTGATAACCTTTGGAGAAGGGCTAATATAAATAATTGTATTCATGGAAAATGAACTAATGATGGCTTGGCTAAGGAATGCCCATTATTTTAACAACCTTTGTACATTGTGTGCACATTAATATATATATACATATGTATAAATATACTAATATATTGAATACCATTTTCTACATAATCATCTCTTTTCCCTCTTCTTTTTTATATAGGAAATGTTAGTTTTATGCTATTATCGTGTATGCAGCCTAGGAAAAATCAGGTAACTATAAGATATTTAATCAGTTAGATACACTGAGGGTAGTTTTCACATCTGTGTGAAAGATTAAAGTAAGAGGACTAAAATTCTTAAGGATACATTGACTAGGTCTTTCTGGCAAGACTGATACATGGTCACACAATATCCTTTTTAGAAGTTAGAAACAGTTGTACCTCTGGCATTAACTAGCAGCGTGTGACCTTGAAACACACTTACCACATCTCTAAAATGTTGGGTTTGGAAAGGTTGCAAGTAATATTTTGAAAAAATGTGCATTCAATATTATTTAGACTAATTATAAAAGGAATTGAGAGGAGAAAAAAACCTAAGGAGACTCATTTGACTGATTTTTTTCAGACCCAGGGTGAAACTTTTATTCTAGAAAGAATTTTCTTCTATGAAGGAAATGACTAGATTTCTTTCCCCTACCAGAGCTACAAAAAGACTGACCAGTAGAGGATGGTACAGACAAAAATCAGGTTATGATCCAGGAGAAGACGCTGGAGTGGTCTGTTGGATGGGGCTTTGTATCTGGAAATAAAAGTGGTAGGTACGGGGGAAGTGTGGGCAAGCAGTGATAGCAATGATGTTCAGCTTGGTCTGCTGACGTGCCAGGAGTTTCATAAGGCAGGCAGAGCAGCGTTTAGAATCTTAGATGAGGTTGTCTTCAGTATCACAGACAGACGGACATCTGGTCAGCAGCAGGGAAGTCGCTCAGGAGATACAGGGACTGAGATGCTGTCATCTGACGGGGTTTACACTGCAGCACCTGAAATGTAGCCCACAGACTTGGAGTTGGTACAACTCCAGGCAGATCACGAAGGTTACAATTAAAGAAGGAAAAGACAAAATTCTCTTCACAGTACTGAGAACGTCCTGTGATGCAAATTGATCCATAAATATCAACTTTGTGTCCCTGGCACCTGCCCCAGTGCCTGATACACAGAAAATACCCCAAAAATACTTGCCATTAAAAGAAGTGTCAAATTATATATTCAGACAAATAGTGTAAATTTGATCTTGATAAATCAGGGTCACAGAGGTAGGCTATATTTGGTATATATATATATATTTTTTTTTTTTTTTTTGAGACAGAGCCTCAAGCTGTCACCCTGTGTAGAGTTCTGTGGCATCACAGCCCACAGCAACCTCCATTTCCTGGGCTCAAGCGATTCTCCTGCCTCCATCTCCCAAGTAGCCGGGATTACAGGCACCCACCACAACGCCCAGCTATTTTTTGGTTGCCGCTGTCATTATTGTTTGGCGGGACCAGGCTAGATTCGAACCCGCCAGTTCAAGTGCATATGGCTGGCACCTTTGCTGCTTGAGCCACAGGCGCCGAGCCCTATATTTGGTTTTCTGAAGGTTTTTGTCTGGTTTATAAAAAACAGTCAATTAAAAAAATATAAAATAAATATGAATATTGTTTATAAGAGAAGAAAAATAATGCATTAAATATTTTATTACTTATATTACTGAAAAGGAAGTTTCATATTACACTTATAGTAATTTGTGAGCTTGTGGAAATTCAATGTTGGTTTTAATGCATGGCACAAAGCAACCACCTGATAAATACTGATATAATGAATAAAGGAATGCAATTGAGTATATGCTTTTTCTAAGTATCAATTTAATCTATAAGTATGTGAAATAATTACATTAATGGAATCACTGTGGAAAAGATGGGGCATGCAATTCAAGATGCCTCACTATCATCTTACATCATAAGTTTAATAGGAGGCTTTGAAAATCACTTTGTTCATTCCAACACTTTTAGGCAAAGTTAAGAAACTACGGCTTCTTTAATAGGGATGGTGTAATTTTGTATGGTATAATTTTTTTAAATGTTACTCATAAGTTTTGGTAAAATGTAACAAATCTTAAAAGAAATTATGTTGACCCCAAAATCTGAGTGTAAAATACTTTTTTGTTACATTATTATATATGTTAGAGTAATTGCCCTTTAAACTGAAAACTTAGGTTATACATTTTGCTTCTGAATATAATAGCATTCATAGGTAAAAAAATAAAAAAGTACATTAGGAAAGAAAAAATTAAAGATAAAATTATTTTTTGTCTAAGATAATATAGATAAGAAGTTGCACTAAGTGGAAATAGTCTATTGAAGTGAGAATACTATAGATGAAGTCTCTAGCCCTGTGGAACTGAGTCTTGGGAGAAGGATAAGTGATCTAACATATTGCCGGACTCTATTTTGTGTCTTTTTTATCCACAGCACTTACATATTTGGGTCTTTCTTATAATGAGGTTTTAAAATCTTCTGTGACACATTGTCATGATTTGTTTAGTAGTTCTGGTGATAACCAGTAGGGGTTTTGATGTTTGTTTAGCACACTTTTGAGAAGAACAAAACATCTATATTCTAACTAGAATATGGGTACTATTTAAAAGATTATTTCTACAATTTATTTTTTCTTACAATATAAATTTTATTTAATAACTTTGCTTTTTAGAAGGCATAACTTTAAACTAGAAGAATAAAGAGACTGCTACATAGAGACTCCTTCTTTTTTGGCCGGGGCTGGATTTGAACCCACCACCTCTGGTATATGTGGCCGGCACCCTACTCCTTTGAGTGATTCCTGTTTTTAATGTTGCCTAATATGAATTGAGCAGAGTAGTCACACAGTCTGGAAATTATGTACTCTGTCCTTTTTTACATTTGTAGCCTGGAAGTCTCTTTAACACATAAATAGTAAGATTCCAAAATCAACTGACTAATAAGTATTGCTGATTACTTCATGCAATATGACCAAGCACTGTACTAGGCACAGGAAAAGCATAAGGCAATGGTCCCCAAATTCTGAATACTATACAACTCAAAAGGTGTTTTTATAGATTTCTTTGGTTTTGGTTAAATCATTTTCATTTCATTACTTTTCATATAACCCTCTCATTTCCTTTTCCTCCTCACTTTTAATTTTCTCATCTGTAAAAGAATTTGAAACAGAGTTCCAGTTGCTAGCTAGATCATTCTGTAATTCTATGAATCTGAGATTGCAATTCTTTTTCTGCTCACTGTCTTTTAAAATTTTTAAATATTATTATTATTTTTACCTAGGGCCTTGTTATTTTCTATTATTTATGCTTCAAGATAATTTCTTCCTCATGAAAGAGGAAGGGGTGATAATGACACTTTCAAAGTAACTAGGCCCAATCTTGCTCAATTAGTCACTCAACAAACATATGTCAAGTGACTATTGGTACTTGATTGTACATATGCTAAGAGATCATTAAAAGAAAGAGAAAATAAACTGAGGAATGAAGGGGACATTTAAAAAACTAATTCTGAATACAATAAAGATGAAGGTGAACATGGAGGGAAGATGGCTTTATTTTAGCATTTAGCATTAGAAAGAGGTGAGAAATCAGGATATCAAATAGATCTCTGATTACAAAAACTGGAAGTCTGACAAAATCAGGAGAGAAAGAAAACCACCCAAGCATCCATCAGCAGATAAATGGATAAACACAATATGATATAGGCATACAAAGAAATATTCAGACAAAAAGTAAAGAAGATCTGATACATGTTATAATATGGAAAAACTGAAAACATTATCAAAGCCATGAATAAGGTTCCTTTTGAATTAAATTTCCATGAGCATCACTGTAGTGAAAATATGAGTCTGAATTTTTTCTTTTAATTCATTAATGTTTCACTATTTCCCCCTAAAATAATAAAGGGAACTGTAAAAAGTTCATATTGTTTACTGAAACACTAGCATCAATCCTCAGAACAATTAATATGATTGCTAATTTTATTTTATCATAAACATGTTTTAAAAATATGGGAGTTGGGGCACTGACTTCCCTCACAGTTGAAAATCTGTGTGTAACTTTTGGCTCCTCAAAACCTTAACTACTAATAGCCGGTTGTTGACCAGAAGCCTTGATGATAACAATTCGCCAATTAACACATATTTTGTGTATGTATTATATACTGTATTCTTGTAATACATTAAGCAGGAAAAAGAGAATCATTGTTAAGAAAGTCATAAAGATAAAATGTATTTACGTTTGTTAAGTAGGAGAGAGTCATCAGAAAGGTCTTCATTCTCCTCACCTTGTCACTGAGTAGGCTAAGGAGAAGGAGGCATTGACCTTGTCATGTCAGGGGCAGCAGAATTGTCTGGGGTAGAAGGGAGAAAAGAGAGATTCAGTGAAAGAAATTTGCAGATAAGTGGGCTGACTAGCAGTGTTCAAACCCGTTTTGTTCAAGGGTTGACTGCATTTACTAAAATCAAACTGAGGCAGAAACTACTAAGTCTGTGCCTGTGTAAAACATCATTCACAGTTGTTGAAGTTCACACAAACCCTTTCTAACTAACTAGATTTAAAAATCTTTTACTGATCAGGTAATAGTAAATTGGATTTAGAAAATAAGTAATCCATACGTTATTCTTAGAAGAAAAAAACAGTTTAGACCAGGAACATCAACAAATAAAGTTTTACAAGGACATTTGTGGCAACAATGACAGAGTGTCAAGGTTGCTAAGATGCTAGATGCTAGCTAGCTATTTTTCATTCTCCTCTCTTTACACAGTAAGGCTGAAAGAGCTCAGAGCAAGATGCTTCAAAGAAAAGATCAAACATCACTGCTGAAATGATGCTAATGCAAAATGATTGAAAATTAAGATTCTACTTATAAAAGAAATGGAGGAGGGTGGTGTCTGTGGCTCAAAGGAGTAGGGCGCAGGCCCCATATGCTGGAGGTGGCAGGTTCAAACCCAGCCCTGGCTAAAAACTGCCAAAAAAAAAAAAAATAAAGGAGGAATGCAGAGTTTTATATAACAAAGCTGCAAAGATCTTTCCCTTTTTACTGTTCTGTGTTCATATCAAGCACAACCAATTCATTTTTTCTTCAGTCTACCTTATTATTATTATTTTTGTAATTTAAAGAGGTTTATTTGGCATCAAATTTAAGGACTATGGCCTGAAGACACACTTAAGAAGCCTTGAGGACTCGGTCCACTTTTTTTTTTTTTTTGAGACAAAATCTTACTTTGTTGCCCACAGTAGAGTGCCCTGGTGTTACAGCTCATAGCAACCTCAAAGTCTTGGGCTCAAGCAATTCTATTATCTCAGTCTCCCAAATAGCAGGGAATACAGGTGCCCACACAGTGCTTGACTATTTTTAGAGGCAGAGTTTCACTCTTGCTGAGGTTCGTCTCAAACCTGTTAGTTCAGGCAATCTACCTGCCTCAGCCTCCCAGAGTGCTAGGATTACAGGCATGAGCCACCATGCTGGCCTGTCCAGTTTTTTTTAAGGCTGCATGACTGAATGGATCATGTGGGAATTTGGTGAAAAAAAATATTAAAAACAATTCTATGTCAATAAGAACAGGCTGGATTTAGTTTAACATTTTTTGTATTTCCTTTTATATGGGGTAATGGCATGCATGAAAATAGATACAAATCATATCTTTAACAGTCTTTGAGTGAAGAAAGTAAGGAAAAGAAAGACAGTTAGTGGTATTACAAATTGTAGTGGGAAATCTGATCCCGAAGATTGTCTATATGTGGTAGGGGAGCCAGCCTAAAGAACAATTAGTCCATCCTTTTAATTGCCTGCACAATCAATACTGATTTCTGTGGTTTCATTGATCTGGCCACAATCCACATCAAGTCTTAGCTTGAAAAGACTCAACATTTTATCTTTGTCTCTCTTGAGCTGTGTGTTTTACACAAAGGAGATGTTTGGTAAATATCTGTAACAGAAAAAGATGAGAGAAAGTCTATTACTTGCTATTTCCCAGAAGAAAACACGGCCAAATAACACTTAACAGTGAAATGCCATTTGGATTAACTATTCTTTTTAACTTTTTCAAAATATGTAATAAAGCACAAAACAATGTAATCATACTTTGGTACTCCTCTGTCTCACATCTTGTGGATATTCAATGAATATCAGATAAAACTAGAATCATGGTGTGTTTATAAGTGTAATTCAAGTTATTAATCTGTTGTTCACAATAAAATGTGTAGGTAGTTTTTATTGACTGGGGTTCATGGACTGCATGAGAGGAAGAGGAGTTTCAGGGTGTCTGTGAAAACTTTGACAGTATATGCAAATTTGGGGATGCATTTTTTTCTGGAAAATGATAATGGTTTACAATGAATGCGAAGTTCTTATTTGTTTACAACTGTCCTACAATCTCCTATTCAATTCATCATCATGATAACCCTAGGATGTAAGCATCCCCACTATTCTTGATTACAGGTGAAAAAAATGAGCTATATGAAGATTTAATGTAACTTTCCTAGGGTAAAACAACCACCAAGGGGTGAGGCTAGCATTTGAACCCAGAATTCTGATCCCAGGGTTTGTACTCTTAATCAGCACAAATATTGTGCTGTCTGTTGATAGGGAATAAATTTTGTAACTTTTTTTTCGCAGTGGAGTTTGTAACCAAAAGACAATAAATATTTAATGGAATTAAGGAGACAACTAGACCACAAAATGCAGTTTTTGTGGGCTTTTGCCACATCACAGAAAAACCAGACTAAGCCATCTGTGGTCACATGTTAGTATTTTTTATGGGATGTCAGATTTATTTATAAATGTCCCAACTATTTATTTACTTACTCTGACCACCTAAAATGTTATTTTATATACAACATACAAGAAATGAAGAAAAGATAAGAATCAAAATTCAGGCAAAGCCTATATATGAATTGATCAAAATCTAAGAGAAAGTTGAAATTTAAGTAGAGACTGCAAGGCATCATAAAGTAGTTATTGAGATTGGACCTGGAGTTCTTGATGGTCAAAGCAAAATGCAAACTATGATTGCTTACGTGGTTCACACTGTTTTTGGAAAACCTATCATTTCCTCAAAGGCAACTATACATCATTTAAAACCGAGAAGTATATTTTCTTTATGATCATACAGTGAACATCGTTGCCAACAGCCTTTTTGTAATAAATGTAGCAGCAGTATTATGGACTAAATTACATTATTCTTCAAGGTGAAATTCATATGTTGAAGTCTTAACCCTCGGAATGTGACTATATTTGGAGATAGGGCTGTCAAAGAGGAAATTAAGGTAAATGAGGATTTATGAGAGGTCTTTAAAAAATTCACAGAAAATACATATTATGAAAAGATTATACACGTTTTTCAAAACTTTTGCTCGAAAATAAACTTGTAGTAACTTTTCATAATGTATTTGCACAGGATGTAATTTGAGGTACTAAGAAAGACAAGACATTAATTTGAAAAAAGCCCCCACTAGAGGAATCTAAATTCTACTAAAATTGAAGCAAGAACAAACATCAAATTAATTGTAAAGCTTGTGTGGAAGAATAGTGAAGTCACTGATGCTTTACAAAAAGTTTCTGAGGGCAGTATCCGAGACACATCAGAAATGCACAGATGGATAAGTTGCTCTCAGAGGGATAAAACAATGTTTAAAATCATCAGTTTGCAAGGAAAAATTCTTCTTGTTCATGTCCCAATGTTGTAGGAAGATGAGGCTCAATGCAGAGAAAGAGCAGCCAAACACCATGTTTATAAGAGGAAGGGTTTTATTTCAACTGACAGAGCTTATGGCATAGAAGAATTCAAAATGGCTGTACTCCAACTGGCTCATTCTTTCCCTTGTTATTACTAGTCAAAAAGTTTCAACCTTTCTCATTGGTCAGTTTGAATCAAGTGGGAGATACTATTCCAACTCCCACAAAACTACAGGATTTCACAGAAGTGGAAATTTCCATGTTCCAGGAAGTCAAGTCTACTAATTCCCAAGAGCTGAGTCACCATGGAGAGGACCCTGCAGGTGTATCCTTGTGGCCTCCTTGAGAAGACCTGTTCTCTAGGACCTTTCCCTTCTTGGGTGTCCTCTCTCACTAATTGAAAAGGACTCACAGCTGAAAGCACAGCCAACACCACAAACATCTTAACTGATTTAGCTTACACAATTCTGACTGACAAGTTAAAGTTGAACAAACTTTCCACTCAGTGGGTGCCAAAACCCAGGTCACTTGCAGACAAGAGCAGAGCTTTCAATGGAAATGGAAAATTTAAACAAGTAGGGTGAAGATGCTGAAGTAATTCTTTGAAGAATTGTAAAAAGAGATGAAACATTTTACCAGTATGATTCTTAAGACAAAACAAAATCAAAGTAGTGGCTATCAAGTGGTGGAAGTTGTCCAGTCCAGGCAAAAGTGGACCAGTCAAGATCAACTGTTCATAGCAACAGTTTTTCTCAATATTCAAGACACCTATTTTGTTGACTTTCTAGAATTCCAAAGAGTGCTTTGATAAAGCCAAAACTTTAGTTAAAAATACAAAATAAACCAGAAAAAAGCCAACCAACCAACCAAGAACACACTGGTGATATTTTTCCACCAAACAAACAAACAAACACTGGGAAAATATCACAGTGTGGTCTTCTCCACCATGACAATGGTCCCACTCATTCCTCTAATTAAAAAAGGCCAATTTTGTGAAAGTTTCAACAGGCAATTACTAGCCCAAAGAGTGTTTTGAGAAAGCCAAAACTTTAGTTAAAAAAAAATAACCAACGAACCAAACAAACACTGGGAAAATATCACCAGTGAGGTCTTCTCCACCATGCCAATGGTTCTACTCATTCCTCAAATTTAAAAAAGGCCAATTTTGGGAAAGTTTCAATGGGAAATTACCAGGTATCCCTCTCCCCCTTATTGTCCTTCTTGTCTTCTAATCTTAAAAAAGTATTTAAAGGGCATCAATTTTTCTTTAGTTAATAAGGTCAAAAAGACTGTATAGATAAGGTCAAATTCCCAAGACTGTTAATTTTTCAGGGCTAGCCTAAATGGCTAGTATCATAATTTACAAAATTGTTCCAAACTTGATGGAACTTATGTTAAAACATAAAATATGTATTTTTAATTCTTATCGTTTAACTCCATGTTTCAACAACCTTTTTGAAGTCTGCCTTATAGTATAGGAGGCCATAATTCTATAGGGCTGTCATCCTTATAAAAAAAGGGGAGGTTAGGACACATATGTGTAGAAAAGAAAGACCATGTGAGACTATAATGAGAAGATGACCAACTGCAGGCCAAGGAGAGAGGCCTCTGAAGAAACCACATATGCTGACACCTTGATCTTGGACTTCCAGCCTCCAGAACTATGAGAAAATAAAGTTCTATTGTTTAAGCCACTTAGTGTACAGTATTTTGTTATGGTAGCTCCAGCGAACTCACATAAACGAGTTCCTTATACTATGCTAATTTATGCTATAGCACCCTTCTGGTTTTACAGTGTCCATTGTGATAGCTGAGAAAGCAGGGCAAGTTAATTGAGAATCCCTCAGTGCAATTATGAAGACTTCCAAACAGTACAGTGTCCTACAAATACAGCACCTTCTCTGGGACAGCTTTATTCTGAGGTAAGATATAGGTTATTCAGAAAAATGTATGAATTCTGTATGTGTGTGCAAGTATGTGTTTGGAATTTTCATAAAAGGCTTTTCTGTAGAGTGTACTTAAACTTCATATTAAGGCATGAAATAAACTATGGCTTCTGTGTTGCTAATTAAACATTAAAAGCAGACTTTATTGAGTAAAAAAGACTTTATGACCCTTGATGAAATGGAAAAGATCCCACCCAAAGTTGAGTCCTTCTAGTTCATGGTGATCCTGGCTCCATGACAAAGGAAACTGTTCAAGAGTGAGAATTTGTATCAGAGAGAGTTGTAGCTTCAATCTGACACATGAAAAAAAATTAATGATTGGCACGTTAAAGCTGCACATCACAAATTTATGCAGAATATTTTCTCAAAGCAGGAGTAACCAGATTCCCACTATGACAAAGAAAATCTCATTAATGTAGACATATGAATATAAATTTATAGAACAATTAAATGTAACATTGATTAACTGTATAATGATTCACTATGAAAATCTTATAGTGATTTATGAATAACATTATAAAAAATTGAATTTTTATACCTCTGTTATAACATATGTCACCAGGATTATAATTATTTGTCAAATTGGTTGTGTCCTCACCACTTAATCATACTTTTAAGATCATGAACTCAATTTCTTTTTGGTTTCCATTAGTGATGCTTAATAAATATGTGTTGAGTGAATAAAAAAATGAATACATTAAAAATGAACACAAAAACATCTAAAATTTGTATAGCAACTGACTTCTCAAATGTTGTAAATAATGTATTTTTTAACCATAATTAACAAAAGAAACTTTTGTGGACCAGGCTTTTTTTCCATTAACATGAAATTTTATGGTACTCAATATTTTATATTTTGGAGGATGACTTAAGGATGAGAAAATGCTCTCATTATAGAGCTAAATGGAGGATAAAAAAATTATGCATGCATACATGAAAACACACATACACAAACAGAAATAAAAGGAGGTAAAACAAAATGTTAGCTATGATTATGGCTTGGGTGAAGAAACTTATTGTTCTCAGTCATATTTATTAAAAGTAAGTTAAATATATAAAATTTATCCTTTTAGTGCACAGTTCCATCAGTTTTAACAACTGCTTAGTATTCTATGGGGGTTTTTATGGTAGACACATAAACACAACAATCAAGATAAATAACATTTCCATCACCACCTCCCAATCTCATATGCTTCATTATACTTACTCCTCCCATACCACCTCCCCACCCCACCACCATAAAGGCCATGGAAGCTAACTTGTCTTTCCTTATAACTTCTCTTACCCAAAATATATTCAGAAATCGTAGAATATGTATTTTTAGATTACGACTATTTCATTTAGCACAGTATTTTGATATACTGTTACATGTATTAATATGCACTTTTGCCAGTTTTTGGTGATTAAGAATAAAGCTGCAATAAACTTTCACATGCAGTTTTTTTGTGAACAAATGTATTTTTTTTCTTTAGGATAAATTCCTAAGAGTAGAAATGCTGTTTTGCATTATAAGTATATGTAAGTATATATTTAATTAAAAAAGAAACTATTAAACTTTTTCCAAAGTGATTGAATCATGTTTAATTCACACTGGCAATATATGAGAGTTCTAATTGTTTTGTCTTGTTAGCACATGGTATTTTCAACTTAGACATTGGATTATTATATTATTGTTGAGACCTCTTATATCACAGATAAGATATATGTTATTCAAATATTTGATTCCAGTCTATGGTTTATCATTTCATTTATTACACATTTCATTTGAAAAGTTTTAATTTTAATTTTGATGAGGTTTCACTTACCAACTTTTACTTTTGGGAATGATATCTTTGTGTCATATTTATTTATTTTTGCCTAACCCTAGGTGAAAAAGTTTTTCTTCTATGGTTTCTTCTAGCACTCCTTGTGACTATATTAGGAGGTAGGAATGAAAGATGTGAAGACTATAGAAAGGATATGGCAGAGCTTAAGGCATTGAAAGAGTAAATCAGAGAACTTAAAGATGCAGTAGAAAGTATCAATAACAGATTAGACCAGGGAGAAGAAAAAATCTTGGAGCTAAAGGATAAAGCTCTTGAACTAACCCAGGTAGTTAAAGAGGTAGAGAAGAAGAGAAAGAAAGCAAAAGTGTCACTTACAGAATTATAGGAATTCATGAAGCATTCAAACATATGAATTATAGATATCCCTGAGGAAGAAGAACAACCCAAAGGAATGGAAACCCTGCTAGAGGATGTCAGAAATGATTCCCAAGTTTCACTACAGATTCTGAAACAATCCTTTTAAAGGAATAACAATCTCTGGGTCATTTTCATGAATAGATCATTGCCAAGACACATTATAATGACCCTGCTTAAACTCAAGACAAAAGAGAAAATTCTGCAAACAGCCAAGAGTGTTAATTGACCTACAGGGACAGATTCATCAGGATGACAGCAGATTTCTCAGCTAAAACTTTCCAAGCCAGAAGAGAATGATCATCTACATTTAACTTTCTTAAACAAAAACAATTTTCAGCCCAGAATTCTGTATCTTGTTAAACTAAGCTTCAAAATTGATAGAGAAATAAAATCTTTTACTGATAAGCAAACATTGAGAAAATTCACCACAACAAAATGAGCATTGCAGGGCATACTTAGACCCAAGACCCATTCTACACAGTGGCCATCATCATAGCTCATCAGAAGAGTAAATACCAAGAAACTAAAGGGAAAAACCCAGCTTTCACAAGGACACAAAGGATAAAACTAAGCATCGGGCTTTCACAAAATAACATGAATAGAATGCCACTACACTTATCAATTTCCTCAATAAATAATGACTTGAATTCCCCACTATAGAGGCACCAGCTGGCCAATTTGATAAAAAACCACAAGCCATCCATATGCTATCTCCCAGGAACACAACTCAGCTTGACGGACAAGGCAAGACTTAGGGTAGTGTGATGGAAAACAGTGTCTTAGGCAAATGGAAATCAGAAGAAAGGAAGGGTCGTGATCCTATTTTCACATACTAGTGGATTTAAAGCCACTAAAGTTAATAAAGACAAAGATTCTCACTTCATTCTGGTCAATGGAACAGTATAAGAAGAGGACATTTCAATTTTGAATATTTATATACCCAACTTAAATGCTTCCAGATTTGTTAAACAGACCTGCATTGGTCTGAGCAATATGATATTACATAACATCATAATAGCTGTGAATGTTAACAACCCTCTTTGAGAAATGGACAGATGCTCTAAATAGAAACTAAGCAAAGAGATAATGGACTTAAATGCAACCCTATCACAAATGGGCTTAGTAGACATATACAAAACACACCATCCCAAACTAAGGAATATACATTCCTTTCATCAACCCATGGGATGTACTCCAAAATAGATCATATCCTAGGATAAAAATTAAATCTCAATAAAATTAAAAGAATTGACATTATAACTTGTATCACCCCAGACCACAAGGCAAATAAGGTGGACCTCAACTGCAACAAAACAATTTTCATCCCCACCAAGGCACTTTATTCTGAATGAAATTTGGGTCAAAGAAGAGATAAAAGAAGAAATTGTTAAATTCCTTGAACATAACAACAATGAAACTACAAGTTACCAAACCTGTTGGATACTGCAAAAGCAGTCCTAAGATGGAAATTTGTCACATTAGATGCCTACATCCAAAAAAACAGAAAGAAGCATGTGAATAACCAAATGAATCATCTTAAAGAAATAGAAAAGAAAGTGCAATCTAACCTTAAAACTAGCAGAAGAAAAGAAATGACCAAAATTAAATCAGAAATAAATGAAATTGAAAACAAATTAATTGTTCAGAAAATCAATGAAATAAAATGTTAGTTCTTCGAAAAAATAAATAAATTTGATAAACCTGTGAACAGATTAACTAGAAACAGAGGCGCAAGATCTCTAATAACTTAAATAAAAAATGAAAAGGGGGAAATAACAGATATCTCAGAGATAAAGAAGATTATTCTGACAACAACACAACACTCTATACCCAGAAACTTGACAATGTGCAGGAAATGGACCATTACCTAGAAACACACTATCCCTCTAGATTTAACCAAGATGAAATAGAAATCATGAACATACTAACAGCAAGCACTGAGATGGAGAAAACAATAAAAAAGGCTTCCAATAACAAAAAAAGCCCTGGCTCAGATGACATCACATCAGAATTCTATCAAACCTTCCAACAAGAGTTTGTACCTATACTGCACAAACTATTCTAAAACATTGAGAAGAAAGAAACCTTCTCCAACACTTTCTATGCAGCAAATATCACCCTGACACCAAAACCAGGAAAAGACTCAACTATCAAGAAGAACTATAGACCAATTTCACTAATGGATATAGATTTAAAAATACTCAATAAAATCATAGCCAATAGATTGTAGCTACACATTATAAAAATTATACATCATATGGTGAATCTTACAAGGGTACATGTGAAATTTACTAAGTATAGAATATAAATGTCTTAACACAATAACTAAGAAAATGCCATGAAGGCTATGTTAACCAGTTTGATGACAATACTTCAAATTGTATATAAAACCAGCACATTGTACCCCATGATTGCATTAATGTACACAGCTATGATGGAACATATTCTTCTTAGCAAAGTATCTCAAGAATGGAAGAAAAAGTATCCAATGTACTCAGCCCTAATATGAAGCTAATTTATAGCTTTCATATGAAGGCTAAAACCCAATTATAGCACAGGAATACAGGGATAGGGGACCGGGCGGGGAGGCGTGGGGGGAGGAGGGGTAGAGGGAGGGCAATTAGTGAGAACACACCTACGGTGCATCTTAGCAGGGTACTGGTGAAACTTATTAAAGGTAGAGTATTAATGTCTTTATATAGTGATCAAGGAAATGCCATGAAGGATATCTGTAACAGT
>CAUYON010120368.1:0-16228 GCA_963573935.1 Arctocebus calabarensis
TGGAAGGTCTACTTTTAGCTCTTTGAGGATTCTCCATATTATTTAGTCATAAAGAAAGATGGCTTTACCTTTTTTCTGTTTACCTGGATGGATTTAGAGAACATCCTCCTAAGTAAAGTATCACAAGAATGGAAAAGCAAGCATCCAGTGCATTCAATACTAATATGAATCTAGTAGATGAACAGCTACATGCCCACAGGAGAAAAAAACACAATTAAATTTGAGATGGGGGAGCAGAAGGGGGCTGAGGGTTTGGTAAGGTGTCACCTAATGGGCACAATTAGGTGTAATGGCACACATACTGGGTGAAGGGCTCAAGTACAATTTGGACTTTCCTAACAAATGCAAACAACATAACCTAATAGTATGTACCCTTATATTAATCTGAAGAAAAAAAGAATTATATTAAATATCTACCACTAGTAAAGATGAGAAAATGAAAATCTACTTGTATTCAGTATGGCAAGAACTAGCCTAACTAGAAAACAGAAAAGGAGCAATAACATGTGTATTAACAGTAACAGCTGCTCATCAGAGCTGGGGCTTACATCTGTACACAGTACTCTGCAGGGAGTAAGCAGCACGGCTGCTTTGGAGTGTCCTACCACATGCAGGCACTGCTTATGAGCATTTTACACGGAACTGGACTAGGGAGCAGATAACTATCCTCAGAAAAAAGAAAGCACAGATTTATGAGGAAGTTAAGAATTTGCCCAAGAGCTCAAAGCTAAAGAGAACATGAGCCAGGCATTGGGACGGCACAGCCCACATTCTCACTTGTTATCTCCTACTATCTGACGCATCGTTATAAGAGCCATTATGAGAAAAATTCTCCTTGGTTTAAATCTTTCTTGCAGATACTCTTGAAAATATTGTTTTACTAAATACATGGTAGCTGTTCCTTCATTCAAAACGATATGTGGTTTACAGAATTTACAGAATCTGTCTCTGTGATTTGCATGTAGCAATGGTCTCCCTCTTACCAAAATTTAAAAAAAAAAATAATAAACAAGATTTTATATTTGCATATACTTTAATAACAAGGTCACTTGAACTGTAAATGAATAAAGAGAGACAAGGAGAATTTAGCACATGATCTTCCACAAGTTTAGGTTAAAACAGACATACATGAAGCTTTAAAACAGATATTATCTTGTGTTAACATAGGCTGCCACTACCAATTTTTGATGATGCACATTTTCTAAAACATTATTATCAAAGAGTACAAAGTTAGATTAAACAACATCAAGAAAATTTTGTCCTGAAATTTTAACAAAGTCTTTTAAGAAAGTCTAAAAACCTTCTGTTTTCCCACAATGACTCTCAAAACTTTGAATTTTATATCAGAATATCTGTTAACTTTAACATTTTACCATACATGAAAAATTATCAAAAATATATTGATGGGTCTATACTAATTGTAACTATTTATATTTACATTTAAGCAAATTCTCTTACCAAGTTCTTTATATACAAATTACCATTTGTCCTATGTGAAATTCATTAAAAAGTTAAAAACCACAGAAATGTCATTAGAAACAATGCATTTCAAAATGTAACTGCTTTCCATCAATGAAGAACATTTTAAAATAATTTAATTGAAAAGTACTGAACTTCCCACCAATTTCGGCTGCAACAGTATTCCTCCTGAATGTTTTCTGTGATTTAAGGGAAAAAAAACTGAGTAAAGCTTGATTGCAAAGAATTAAATGATAAAAATTTGATAAATGTTTATTGATGTTATTCCAAGATATTTACAGTCTACTTAGTTTGGCATTAAAAATGAAGTGATAAAAAATATAAACAGTTTAATGTAAATGAAGAAATAAAAAGTTTTTAAGAACTGGGAAAGACAATATGTAAATACTTTTCATATTAATTTAATCATAAAACAGTATCCCAAATTCAATTAAACAGAAGGCAGGCATAGTTTCTGGTACTTCTAAAAAGGCCCAGCATTTAAAAAAATTTAAACTATTCCCAAACTGGAACAAATTTAGAGTTTGGAAACATCACAACAGAGAAAAGAAATTTACAAATATTTAAGAGGCAAAAATTTGGGGGAAAGTTCATAAAAAGAGCATATTATATGTTACTAAAATAAAAAGGACCACTTTTATTGTCTTTTTCTAGGAAAAAACTTGACCATAAAATCATAAGTTTTTCAAATTTAAATGGCATCAATCCAGATGACCATAAAACTGAGTGTAGCAATTATGCCCAGTAACAGATGCATCTCTTGTGTCCAAAAATTAACTGATCGGTGACAATCGCTTAAAAATTTATGCTTTAAGATTCTCTGGTTTGAAAACAGAGATGTGCTGCATTTTGTAAATTACCTTAATTTATGCTAATTATATACTCCACTAAAAAAAAAAAAAAAAAAAGAAAGAAAGCTCTGATATATTTACCTAATTAGTGCTCTGTCTCTGGACTTTAGGACCAACACTCTGCATGTCCTCTTCCTGACTATGACGTTTCCCACCGCTGAGACCAATGCCCATGGAGCTTCTTCCTACACATTTAAAAAATGTATGTTTAAAAGGCCAAGAACCATGGATCATGCCGGTAATCCTAGCACTTTGCGAGACTGAGGCAGGAGGATTGCCTGAGCCCAGGAACTTGAGTTTGCAGTGAACTATGACTGAGCCACTGCACTCTAGCCTGAAGACTGAGACCTTGTCTCAAAAATAACAACAAAATTACATTTAGGATAGGAAAAGTGAGAACAGTATGTTCAAATGTTTCATTCTTACCTTGCTTCAATAGGTGAGGCTGCTGACTGTCGCTATGAGCATAATGTAAAATACCACTCCCTTGAGAGCAATCTGTTAGTATTTAAAACACAGTAAGATTACTTAAAATCCAATCCAAGATGTAAAATTAAGATTAAAAATTCAATTTTCAGTATTGGTATTTAAGGTCATTTATATGCATTTAAGAATAAATTTCAACCTTCCTGTGAACCCAAAATCACATACTGAAATCTGGAAAACTTAAATTTAGGCTCAAAGAAATGTTGACACATTCATGTTTTCATGGTAACAGTGCAAGAGACAATGAGTATAGAACAAAACTTTGCTGATCCACTGGTTTGTTACAAGCTTAGTCAATTACAAAAGTGAAAATCCCCATATTCATATGTCTTTTGGGTTATTTTAGCAATTAAATTTCAAAATGTCAAGATGGGAACCCTAGAGTAAAATGCCTTTTTTTTTTTTCAAAAAAAAGCAGTTCTTGTTTCAAAGGTAGTTTTGAGAGGGCAATAAGTTTACTTGATCATTTTGCCCTCATGTTATGCCTTCAGTAACACTACAAGGATTTTTCCACTTATTAAAACCGTGAAAATTTTAAATTACCGTGTGTGTGTATGAAACTGTGTAAAAGTATAATGAAAGGAATATATCAAAATTTTAATAGTGACTATGTCTACTGGATGGAATTGTGGTTGATTTCCATTCTTCCTCTTTTCTATTTTCTGAGTTTTTAAACAATTCTCTATAGTGAATGGTTTTTATAAAAGCAGCTTTGAGGCTTAACTCATGTGCCACAAAATTCACCTGTTTTTACAATTGAGTGTTTTTAAAAAATTAACATAGAGTTGTGCCACACCATCACCACAATCCAGTTTTGGAACATTTCCAACCCCTTCAAAAATATCCCTCATACCCATACACATTCATTCTCTTTTCCTACCCTTAGACCATTAATCTACCATTAAGTAACCATCAATCTACTTTGTCTTTAAAGATTTGCCTTTTCTTGATAGTTCATATAAATGAAATCCTGCAGCATGTAGCTTTTGTGTCTGCTTATTCAACTTAATATAATGTGTTTGAGGTCTAAACATGTTGTAGCATATATCAGTATTTTGTTCTTTTTCATGTATAACATTCCACTGTGTAACAGACATATTACATTGCTATGAGCATTCATTTATATGTTTTTGTGTGGACATATGTTTTCGCTTCATTGGGGTAGATACTTAGGAATGGAATTTCTGCTTTGAGTAGTAAATTTAAGGTTAGCTTTTTAAAAAACTGCCAAATTGTTTTCCAAAGTGGCTGCACTGTTTGATAATCCACCTCTCAGCAACATATGAAGGTTCTAGTTTTTCCCTGCCCTCTGCAACACCTGGTGTTGTCCTTTTGTATGTTGGCCACTCTATTGGGCATAAGGTGGCGAACTAGCCCCAATTTGCCTGGACTTTCCAGGATATAGCACTGAAAGTTCTGTATTCCAAGAAAACCCTCAGTCCCAGGCAATCAGTGGCAGTTGGTCACTTTAGGTGGCTGCAAAGTACTATCCACAGTGGTTTTAATTTGTAATTTCTTAATGACCAATAATGCTGATAAAAGGTATCTTACAATAGAAAACATTAAAAATTAAATAAAACCTAAAATGTATTGCTATAGGAAACAGATTGCCATCTGTTTTATTAAGTGGTATAAGAACAAAAGTACTTAAGAACGTCTATGTACAGCTTATTCCTTTCTTGGGAACACAAAAAAATACAAAAAAGGGAGGAGAAAAATACAATTTGTGTTGCAGAGATTATAGATGTTCTACAGTCATTTAAAAACCTAAGAAAATTCATGAAGAATTTTGTCCTTTGATGTGCCTTGTTAGGCATTATAAAATAAAAGCCTAGACAGGATAAGTGTATGGCATAAGAGGATATCCTTTATAAAAAGTTCTTTCAAGTTTTTTAACAAAATGGAGCAGAATCCTGGGGATAGAAATAATTGATAGCATAGTCCAAGTCTTAAGAATCTTTTTTTTTCTTTTTTAGAGAAAGAATCTCACTTCATTACCCTCGGGATAGTGTTGTGGCGTCACAGTTTATAGCAACCTCCAAATCCTGGGCTTAGGTGATTCTCTTGCCTCAGTCTCCTGAGTAGCTGGGACCACAGGCACCTGCCACAATGCCCGGCTATTTTTTGTTGCAGTTTGGCAGGGGTCGGGTTCAAGCCCGCCATCCTTGGTATATGGGGCCAGCGCCCTACCTACTGAGCCACAGGTGCCACCCAAGAATCTTTTCATAATTACTTCCATTTTCAGATCTAAAATGTCTTCTCTTTCAGCTATCAGAATGCTACCCGATCCATCCCTTCAAGATAATTTTCTCTAGTTCCTTCAGCTCTCAATGATCTCTCCATTTTCTTCTATTTCATGTGGCGGTAGCATCTTACAATTTATCATTTTTTTCATTTGTTTTTCTTTCTTCTTGACACCCTCATTTTAGACTGTAAGCTCTACATAGGTTTTTGTTCTCTATATTTTTTGAAAGCCTTATAGAACCTAGCTACAAAGTATATTATAGGTAAATATTAATATTTACATGATTAAAATGTTTTGAAAAGGGCGGTGCCTGTGGCTCATCGAGTAGGGCACCAGCCCCATATACCGAAGGTGGCGGGGTCAAACCTGGCGTTGGCCGAACTGCAAAACAGAAAAATAGCCAGGCACTGTGGCGAGTGCCTGTAGTCGCAGCTACTCGGGAGGCTGAGGCAAGAGAACTGCCTAAGCCCAGGATTTGGAGGTTGCTGTGAGCTATGTGACGCCACGGCACTTTACCAAGGGCGATAAAGTGAGACCTTGTCTCTACGAAAAACAAAAAAAAGTTTTGAAAGTTATTCTTTTATTATATTATAAAATATTTTGTTTATAAATTTATGAGGCAAATTTACCCCAATTTAACTTGCTACCATGACTAGCTTTTGAAGATAATCCTAAATAAAGGATACAGTTTGAGTGAACTAAGAACCAGTATGTATCATTGCTGTTCATTAGTCAGGCACCTGGGCCTGCTGGTTCCCATCCTTCTGCTACCTGCCTGTTATTTTAGTGCCTCATAGAGCTTCTGTCCCTCACACGCATGTGGGCTGACAAGGTAGGCTTTGAACTGGAGATCTGAGAGAACTTGAAATGATATCTGGTTGAAGTTTACTTTAGGTTGTAGAAGATCCTCAGAAAGAAAACTTCTGAAGCACACTGCCATCACTGGCAACTGTTTGACTAGTGGGTGAATCACATTCCAGTAATAAAATATTTTATCTTTTATCATATATATACAATAGCATTCCATTTACAAAAGCCCAAGGATGCAGGAAAAAGCATGCACTTTGAGGCTAATTGTATTGGATCTGAATCTTACCTCAACTACTTACTAATTATAGGATCTTGGCTAAGTTACCTAACCTTTCCAGGATTATTTCACCAATCATAAAATAAGGATCCTACCCCTACCACACACCCAAGTTATTGTGAGAATGTAGACAAAAATGCCCTACTACTGGGCACAAGGTAGGAAGTCAGAATGTAAGTGCTTTTATTTCTTGCTTCTGAAACTAATTCTCAGAGGATAAAATATATGCTGCTCCCACAGGATCTAGAATATTTCTGAATTCAGAAGGTTCAATTTTTAAAAAGTTTTACTGTAACTAACTTATAGTCGATAACTCAAGAGAATAAAAAACAATGGACATTCTGAAAACATGTGATTTGAGTTTCATTTTATCCTTAAATTTCTCTTCTCATTTAGTGTGCAAGATCTTTAACTTGACCCAATATTGGCTTGGCACCCACAGCACAGTGGTTACAGGGTCAGACATATACACCGAGGGTTTGGGTTCGAACCCGGCCTGGGCCAGCTAAACAACAATGACAACTGCAACAAAAAACAGCTCAGAATTGTGGTGGGTGCCTGTAGTCCCAGCTACTTGGGAGGCTGAGGCAAGAGAATCGCTGAAGCCCAAGAGTTTGAGGTTGCTGTGAGCTATGATGCCATAGCACTCTACCAAGGGCGCCATAGTGTGACTCTGCCTCAAACAAAAACACAAACAACAACAACAAAAAACTTGACCCAGTATCTACTATGAGTAATGATGTTTTCCATCTCTAAAATATCGTCAATGGAGTGAGGGCATGTGTGTGTGGATGCACATGTACACATGTATACAAAAAAAAATTACTAATTTTCAAGATAGATTTTTATAAAACATATTACAATGAGGTTCAATAAAAATATATCTGATTATTAGTCTCTTTATATTAGTAAGTACAGAAATTCCCTTTTCACTTACTTCCACTGCTGCTACAACCTGGGATATTTTCTGGAGGAGAATACTCCATGAAGCTCCCGTTCCCATTAGGATTAGAAGGTACTGATGCAAGAAGACCTAAGGGGCAAAAAAATTTCCTATTAAATTCTGATCGAGATCAAATTCAAAGACAGGTATGTAAATAGCTGCCAAAGAAACAAATCAAAGGTAGTTACCAACATACCTAGTCCTCTATATCGTGAAAGCTGCTGATAGATCTGTTTCATCCTTTCAATATTCAAACGGCTGGCCTCAGCATGGTTTACCATTGGTTTAGGATAATTAATTCCTATCAAACATTTGGCTACCTTTTGGATACCTTCTGGTGCATTCCAGGGATCATAGATATATTTTGCAGGGAAGCCTCTTAGAACAGGCAAATATCGCCTTTTAAGAGAAGGAAGAAAATTTATTAATAAAATGTACTATAAGCAAATTATAATGAAGTGCTAGCTATGAGTGACCAAAATCAAATCAATACCATTTAAATGATCTGTTTACCCTTCTTCTCATCTGCTGCCCTTTCTAGAGTGGGAATATTTTAAGTATTGCTTAAACGTGAAAAATTCTTCCTGAATTAACTACTGCCAACTGAATAATAATTGATTTACCTGATGTAGTCTCCATTGGGATCTGTTCTCCTACCAAAACTAGCAGGGCAATAGCAGTGAAAAAACTGTTGGAAAAAGGAACTACAAGACAGCCACATCCAACTTCCAGCATTTATGCTCCAATCTGCATCAAGCAATAATTCTTCGAATACCTTTAGAAGTAACAGTAACCAATTAGTTTGCACACACATAATTCTCATATCAAGCATTTTTGAGGTCACTGTAGATTAAAACTCAAAGCAAAGAAAAGCTAGCAAAGAACTGTAAAATTAAAAATCCAAAGTTAGCTTCCTTGTGTATGCTCTGTTATATAATGAGCTATTTCAGGGAAGGAAACATATTGATAATATAGTAGACTTCTGAATAGAATTTACTTTTTCAACCCTTGCCATGTTATTGGGGGAAGGAGGGATAAAAATTACTCAAATCAGTAATTTAAAGGATAAGATAGGGTATTAGTAGATGGAGAAAATACAGTAAGCCATTTTGAAAAAAGCAAAAATGTTACCAAATAAATAACAAATAAAAACTCAGAAGCTTAATATGTTGGCCTGGTTAAAGGTAGCACACTCACATATAAATGTACTTTTTAAAAAATGCACTAGCACTACACAGTTTAAATTTCAAATTTCCTGATCCAAAAGAAAACAATTAAAATAAGTGATTTTTATGGATTCATTAAGTGTGCGCTACACATTTTCTCTGTGTACTAGGAAACATAGGAGATGGAAAAAATATATAGGTTCAGAAATGGTCTTTAGATAGAGAAAATTTATGATAGACCAGAAAGGTCACCTTGGGTAGAGTGCTGTGGCGTCACAGGTCACAGCAAGCTCAAATTCTTGGCCTCAAGTGATTCTCCTGCCTCAGCCTCCCACATAGCTGGAACTACAGGCGCCTAACACAACGCCTAGCTATTTTTTTTTTTTTTTTAATAGATGGAGTCTCGCTGTTGCTCAGGCTGGTCTCGAACTCCTGAGCTCAGGCAACCACCAGTCTTGGGTTCCCAGAGTGCTAAGATTATAGGAGTTAGCCACTGTGCCTGGCCTCATTTCTCCTATCTGATTATACCATCCTGCTCTCTAAAAGTATACCTGTATTTTGAGGTTTTTATCCACTAAAAAACAAGACTATAAGTAAATCTATATAACAGACAACTTTTAGGATTTGTTTTAATAAAGTATGGATTCCTTCAAAAATTAAGATGCTATATTAGTTAGAATACCTACCTTCATTCCTTCTTCCCAACTAATCCACAGGTCACCTCGTGTCAGAAAGCAAGCAACTGCATGTCTGGCTAAATGGTGAATCCAACCCTCCTGGCGAAGCTGTGTCATGATGGCATCAATCCACGGAAAACCTGTCCGGCCTTCCGCCCACTTGGCTAAAGCCTCAGGATTCTTATCCCAAGGAATCTGAACACAGATAGGGTTTCCTTCCATTTTATCAAAGCGTGGATTATTTGTTGCTGCTGTATAGAAAAATTCACGCCATAATAGTTGCCCATAAAGAGAAAGGGGAGGGGAACTGTTCTTCTTTACCTATGATTAAAAAGCAAAGAAGTATTATTGGCAATTAAAAAAAAAGTATTTTGAAAATTAAGCTCCAATTTTAGATAATACCTTTTTGTAGAGATCTGTTAATTTGAAGTAAAACAGTCGACATGACAAACAACCAAATCGGAGATAAGGACTGAGTCCCGTAGGGCTCGCAAGGAGGGAATTTGCATTCATTCGAGGTCTTTCAAAGTTTGCCACCCAAGCCTGAAAACACAGAGAAAATTACATTAACTAATTGCCTTTTCCATTTTAACAGAGTGCTCAAAAATCAAGATTTTTAAAAAGTTACATAGTTCTTGGTAATAAAATCTTATTACTGCAATCACAAATTACATATTTTAATAAAAAATAAAACAGGATTTAAAAAAGTGAGCATTCTTTTGCTTTAGACATACTCATGTGAAATAAATTATCTTCAAATTTCTAACACAAGGCTGAGGAGACCTTCAACCTGTCTTTTCAACACTGAGGAAAAAATAAAATTAAAGAATTCTATTGGAGCTGCAAAGTTATGACCATCACATATTAGCTTAGGAAGAACAGAAGAGAAAAAATGGTAGTAGTTAAGAAGGAAATATTGAAAGAAGGAGGGGAACAGGCATTTAAATGAGGAGCTAGTGGTTAATTCTCAAACAATTAGGTTTGTGCTGTTTTTACTATTTCTCTCAGCCTTCCCTTTTCAACAGTGTATTTTTTGTTTTTAAAAGACAGTGAAATTATTTGAAATGACATTTTGTAGATATAAACATGGCTATATAATCAATGTTGTTATACTTTTCTTTCCAAATGCCTTTCCAAACGTGTAAGTGCTTCGGTTTCTCCACCTGGCCACACGGCAGAGGGTAAGCCATCTGTATCAAAACCTAAAAAGAAAAATAAAATAAAAGCAAAGAAAAAAACTATTCTTCTGAAACTAAAACAAGTTTTATTTAACCACAGTAATTCAGAAAATAAATGGGTTTGCAGAAAAAATTATGAGAATAGCATAAAAATGAATTGGGGCCCTCATATACAAAGGAGATGACATGCTCTCTATTCTGTAAGATATATCTTAAGATGATAACAATAGATGACATATTTACAGAGCACACAAATAATGTACAGATTTATCACTTCTTAGTTTCTTTTCTCCTTTCCCCATCTTTCTTTCCCTTCTAATGCAAAATACGCAGCAAAATTAGAAGTGGAATTTTCTGAGTGATTAATGGTTTAATTCTTAAGTTCCACAATGTTTATACTCACCTAGCTCTTCCAGTGAAGGAACTCCGTATTTCTCATCATGGTCATCAAACAGAGGAGTTGTGCACTTTTCTATGATTTCTGAGGTAATTGTCTCTACCGGTATCTCTAGTGGTTCCATTTTGCTGATGAGAGTCTGGAATCTTTTGTAAGTTAGAGGTGGTTGGCCACCATTGAGTTCTATGATCCTATTGTAAGAGTTAGTAAAATGCAGTTAGTATAAAAGAATGACTATATATATATAGGTTTTTTTTTCTTTCCTTTTTTTTGAGACAGAATCTCACTTTGTCACCCTTGGT
Organism: Arctocebus calabarensis; assembly: GCA_963573935.1. Classification (NCBI taxonomy): domain Eukaryota; kingdom Metazoa; phylum Chordata; class Mammalia; order Primates; family Lorisidae; genus Arctocebus; species Arctocebus calabarensis. Next base: position 10,812 of record CAUYON010120368.1, read on the forward strand.
AGAGTGTCAAGGCATCACACCTCACAGCAACCTCAAACTCTTGGGCTTAAGCAATTTTCTTGCCTCAGCTTCCCAAGTAGCTGGGACTACAGGCACCAGCCAAACGCCCTTATTGTTGCAGTTGTCATTGTTGTTTAGCTACAATGCCTCAGGGCATGTGGACGGCACCATAACCACTGTGCCAACAAATGTTATTTAAAAAATAAATTTTACTGGGTACATTTGAGGTTTATAACGTGATGTTATAGAACACATAGAGATAGGTCAAATAGTTACTATAGTGAAACAAATTAGTAGTAATGTATCTATAATCTCAGGTCATCATTTTTATGTGTATGACAAAAGCAGCTAACCAAAATTCCAAATATAATACAATTTTATTAACTATGGTCTTCATATTGTACTACTAGATCTTTAAGCTTGTTGCACATGTTTGCAACTTTGACCTGTATTTCCATATTTGCTCCAGACAGTTTCACTAATGAGGATTCTATAAAATTGTAGTGACAATTACTTGCTATTTTCCATTGTGCACATGCCTTCCTAGAGATGTCAGTATATGTATCTATGTCACACACTTAGAGTATATAAGCCCCAACACCTCAAATTATTTAAATTTAAGTACCTTTTAAATTTACTTATCATTAATTGCCTTAGTCATGTCATACTTCAAAAAAAGGGAATAACTATCTTAGCCAATGGCAGTTTAGATAAAGTTTAGACACTACTTTGGAATAACTAATTATTCCTTTTCAGTCTGACTACTTGTTTTATTAGTATTTTTTGGCCTCAATAAAAAAAATTACAGGTGAAATCCAACCCCCTTATTTTATAGATGTAAGAACTAAAGCCTACCAGGAGGGTTAAGCAATCACAGCCACATAGCTGACAAATGGCAGATCAATGTTTTCTTAGTCCAATACAGTATCTTTCTCATGCCACATGTAATGATGCATCAATTGTACACACAGAAAGTAATCACCATAAAGCTATTTTCTTTGCTTTAAGTAAATTTTGCTTTGGTGTATTATTTTGAGTTTCTACATAGGATCATAATGAATTTTGCTGGTTGTAATGATATTGCAATGATACTACTGAAGACCATTACATAACATTAGCAAAATGAAAACCTTAGAAAAAAATTTTTCTGTACGTTACATTTTAATATGATATATTGCAAATATTCACATTCAATCCACTAAATTTATGCATAACATTTAGAAGCAATTACTCTTATCCTGTTTTGCCTTTTCCTTGCTATCCTAAAGTTAAGCAAACTGATAAACTAGAAGGTGAGTTTATTATCAAAGGATTTATAACTTCTAGCTTATTATCAAGTAAAAACAATGTCTCAATCAAACCAAAGTATATATATTTTTTGAGACAGGGCCTCCAGCTGTCACCCTGGCATCACATCTCACAGCAACCTCTAACTCCTGGGCTCAAGTGATTCTCCTGCCTCCACCTCCCAAGTAGCTGGGACTATAGGAGCTTACCCCAATGCCCGACTATTTTTTGGTTGCTTATGGGCCCAGGCTGGATTCAAACCCGCCAACTCAGGTGTATGTGGCTGGTGCCTTAGACACTTGAACCACAGGCGCTGAGCCCCAAACCATAATTTTTTGATTCACTTAGAAATGTGAAGTAAAATTAACTAGTTTATCACATTACTTACAGAATTAGTTTTAGTAATTTGAGAAAATGTACAAATTACTAAAAAGGTAAATTAATTTAAAAAGTACATAAATGATGAGATTTCAGTACTTATAAAGACCAATTTTTGCCAAAAATTTGAACAAGTTAGCAAATTTTATGACCCTCCAAAGTCATGGCATATAATACTTTCTAAACTTAAATTTGACCATGGAATCTGCATCTGACAAAGCATTACCAAGGAGTGGTGTTTTGTGTAATATACTTCAAAAAATGTGGCATTATGCCATTGCTCAGAGGACAACAGCTATGGCAAAGTTATAGTCCATTCAATCTACAAGTAGATTTAAAATACAGATAGAGAGACAAGACATATATATATATGAAATGAGATAATCACACAAATATGGCAAGGCAGGTGGGAGCGGTGGCTCATGCCTGTAAACCCAGCACTCTGGGAGGCCGAGACAGGCAGATTGCCTGAGTTCACGAGTTCAAGACCAGCCTGAGCTACAGTGAGACCCATCTCTTTAAAAAAAAAAAAAAATAGCCGAGTGTTGTGGCACGTGCCTGTAGTCAACAGGTACTTGGGAGGCTGAGGCAAGAGATCACTTGAGCCCAAGAGTCTGGAGGTTGTCATAAGTTATAATGCCATGACATTCTACCAGCAGCAACAAAGTGAGCCTCTCTCTTAAAAACACACACTCACACACACACACACACACACAAATGGCAAGGTAATTTAAAGCTATGTATTATAAAAACTATAAAATTAATACAGCTAAGTGCCCAGAAAGGCAAGATCATAGCAGGATGAGTTCAAGTAGTCAAGGAAAAAATATTATGTTTTTTTTTTTTTGATAGAGCCTCAAGCTGTCACCCTGGATAGAGTGCCGTGGCATCACAACTCATAGTAACCTCCAATTCCTGGGCTCAAGAGAGTCTCTTGCCTCCACCTCCCAAGTAGCTGGGACTACAGGCGCCCGCCATAACGCCTAGCCATTTTTTTTTTTTTGGTTGCAGCCGTCATTGCTGTTTGGCGGGCCCGGGCTGGATTCAAACCGGCCAGCTCAGGTGTACATGGCTGGTGCCTTAGCCCATTGAGCCATAGGCTACGAGCCAATATTATAGTTTTAATAATAGTTCTAAAACTGGAATACTAAGTATTTTTATCATATGTACTATGTCTATAATTTTTGTATCTGTTACTGGATGAATAAAAATCACAGCACCTAAATAATGCCTGTATCAAAACATACACATATACCCATAAATATATGCAACTATTATGTATCTATAATAACTAAAAATAAAAAATTGCTAAGGATTTGATGTATGTTCATTTAATTCTCCCACAAGTCTATGACATATGTTATTATTTCCATTTTACAAATGTAAGTCCTACTGGTTAAAACTTACTTGTCTATGTACTTTGCCTCTGAACTACATACTTTGATATGATTAAAATAGAAAATATTCTATGTATTTTCCCTACAATAAAAAGTTTAAAAATACTTACTTGTCTAGATCATATAATGTATGTGAAATTCGTACAATGACTTCTACTCCAGCTTCAGTAGCCAGTTTCTTAATAGCTGCATCTCGTTCCTTCCCAAAGGGCTCCGAATCATACTCAATTGAAAGTCTGGTAATGTTCCATTCCTAAAACAAGTGAAAGGAACAATAGTGTATACCAATTTTAATAATTATTTTTTCAATAATAACAAGTGAAAAACTCAAAATCTATAGATCAAAGGATTATATATAAATCAAACTTCAAACACACAGGAAAAATATACAAACTACCCATTCAAAAATATATGTAAATAACAAATGTATAACCACTAGATTCCACACATCATGCTAGGTAATAGACAATCTAGCAATATGCTTAACATCAGCCCTTATACCAAATATGTTTGCATAGCACTTTATTTTTGCAAATAACTTATATTTACAGTATCTCATTTGACCCTCAAAACAACCCTCTGGGTTCAGCACTTCACTTGGTATCTCCATTTTACATAGAAGGTTATTTTAAAAGCTTAGAGGCTACCTGAATTCATAGACAGCAAGAATACCTGAACTTATTATTATTTTTTTGAGACAGAGTCTCACTATGTCACCCTCGGTAGAGTGCCATGTCACAGCTCACAACAACCTCAAACTGTTGGGTTTAAGCGATTCTCTTGCCTCAGATCCCCAAGTACTTAGCTGGATTACAGGTGCCCGTCAAATGCCTGGCTATTTTTTGGTTGTAGTTGTCATTGCTGTTTAGCAGGCCCAGGCTAGGTTCGAACCTGCCAGCTCTGGTGTGAGTGGCGGGTGCCCTAATCACTGAGCTATGGGCCCCAAGCCACCTGAACTTATTCAAGTCTGCTGATTCTAAGAACTTGTATTTAACAAACCTTTGAGAGATACTCTGTAAGTGTAAATATTTTATTTCTGATTACTAAAAAATATTAACTGTGGGAAATGTGAAGCCACTCATCATAAGAACAGCTACTCGCTGAGTGTCAGGTGCCGTACCAGTAAGTTAATTTTAGGTGAGGAGACTCTGACTGAAAGGGACTAGGTTTTTCTTAAGGAGGTAGTAAAGTCTGTTCTTCTTTTTTTTTAAGTCTGTTTTTAAATTCTAAAATCTGCTCATTATTTTCACAATGAAAATAAAATCACCTGTAAGCCTACCACTATTTAACTGACTATACAGTAACACTTTATAATTCTCCAAACTCTTACAGATTAGAAGCGCTGTTCCCAAAGAGGGGGATTAAAAAAAAAACTAATATAAACTTTGCAGTGTATATCCTTATCTTTATGCAAACATATGCAACATTTTGGGGCATTTAATCTATTTTTCCTAGAAATAATTCCTTGAAAAACAATTTATGGATCAAAGATAAGCACATTTAAAATTCTGATAAACCGTTATGTACAAATACACAAATTTACATTCCCATCAGTAGAACACCAAAGTGTTTGCTCTCCATGCACTTGTCAGTAATATGCATTAGTGATCTTTTAAAACAGGGGTCCTCAAACTAGGCCCATGGGCCACATGCAGCTCCCCCCCACAACCCCAGGATGTTTATCCGGCCCTCCGGGTGTTTTTGCCTGCACTGCCTGTCCTGTTTAGCAGCGGACTCATCCCGGGCCCACAAAATCTGTTAGCAGAAAAACCATTGGTTGCATTCCCAAACAAAATGTGCGGATTCACTGGAAAAGTTGCAAAAGGATTTCCAATTTAGATTTAAAGAGCTTCATCTCCATGAACAGGACATTGAAAATGTAGAGGTCAGTCCCTGAAGTCGTTGCCCTGGCCTCTGGCACCGCCTCGGGCGGCATCTCCTGCAGGCGGGAGCCAGGCGCTGCAGGGTGCAGCAGGGGCGGCCGAGTGCTCGTGCTTCTCCATGGGGCTGGCCTGCGGCGCGCTGATGCTCTAAGAACTGTTGTTTGGAGGACACAGGCAGTGGGATTCAGAATTCCTGAAGAATTGCCTTTGTGAGAAGCTGGAAGTATTTCTTTAAATTCTGTCTCTTAGTGTTTCAAAGAAATATCAAGAAACCATGAACAACATTAGTAAGGAAGAGTTTGACTACCACTTGCTTGATGGTTTTACTGCCAAGGACATTCTGGATCAAAAAATCAATGAAGTTTCCTCTTCTGATGATAAGGATGCCTTCTATGTAGCAGACCTCAGAGATGTTCTGAAGAAACACCGAAGATGGCTAAAAGCTCTTCCTCATGTCACTCCCTTTTATGCA
>CAUYON010120370.1:0-38219 GCA_963573935.1 Arctocebus calabarensis
TACACAACTTGAGGCAAACCTTTCCCTGTCTGAGACTTTCCATGGCATTCTTGATCAACGGGTAGATGCTTCTGGATTCATAAATATGCTTTTGTGAACTCTGACAATTTGGATGAAAAGTAGTCCCGCAAAAAAAAAAAAAGAAAAGAAAATGCCATGAAGGCTATATTAAACAGTTCAATGAAAATTAAAAAAAAAAGAAATAGTAATTTATCCTTACAAACTTCATGTCCTTTTACATGCAAAGTTTCCAAGAGATGAAAAGAGTCCTCTTGAGAAATTTTAGATCAGGTGAAAATAAGAGCAAGTCACCTATTCTTAGGTCAAGGAATCAAGGAAATTGTATGTCTTAGAGATTATGGTTGAGAAGCTAATAAAATGGGGAGGGGACTTTGGAGAAGCTTTGTGACATCACTGAATTGAGTAAATAGAGGACTCAAGAGTGCACAGAAATTGAGGGATGCCCAAAAGGATCGTGTACTGGATTATCAGAGGCTGAGAGACCAGGAACAAGTCCTTTGCATATATACCTAATAGTAGCTTCTCATTGAGCCAAAATGTAGAAGGATGGAAGGACCAAAGACAAAGATATGTTGAGAAACTAAGGATCCCAAAGGGCCAGGTAAAGGGTTAGAGAGAGGGAATGGATGTGTTTGATTGGTAAGTCCCATCATTGAGTCTTTTTATTATTACAAAAAAAGATGGTGTAAAACTAGAAGGCATTAAAGGTGGAGAATGTGGCTCCAGCATCTATTAAAAAAGAGACTGGGGGAGAGGCTGAGCATGAAGGCAGATGGGATAGATGTTTAGCTCAGCTCTCCAGGAACAACAGGTGAGAGTGAGTGGACTAGATCTTTCCCAGTGTGGAATATTAGACAGGCAGTTCAAGGTGTGTATCAAAGTGGTGGATTGCTGAACTTGAAGTGTAATCCAGAGTTGTGGAAACTACCAGAAACATTTCTGTGCCACTGCTGAAGTGGTGGCTGGCGGCTGCAGCAACCAGGCCCTCCCCCATGGAAGATTATAATTCCCAGTTGGAGGGGAACCTAGGAGTTGTGTGGAAAGATTGGTGAAGTGTGGACTCCTGAGTGGAATTTGGCGGCCAGACAGGGGTGCCATCTGGAGCGGCACTGCTGGGGCTAGACTCCGGTGGGAAGGATCACAGTTAGAAAGCAGACATATTTTGAAGTTTCAGAAATGGTGACTGCCACGGGCACCTTTTCTCACGGGCCACGTTTGATAATTTGAGTCTTACCTGCAGGCAGTCATCCTGCACCCAATGCAGGTCCAGGATACCCCACACTTCATGGGAACTGTTGTAGGGAGAATTTGTGAAACCTGCCTGTGAAGATTTTTTGAGATTGGTGGAATCAAAAACTTGGCGGAGTCTAAGCACCAAGCGAGTAGGCAGGCAACCACCAAAACAGTGTAAAATGTGAATCAGGTATAAGCCTGGGAACCACTCATGGTGCTACCTGGTGTCCAGAAAGTATATTGCAACATAAATATATTCCTACTAAAGTTGATCCCTACAGCATACATATAGTCGTGTATATATATATATATGAATAAAATTTTTGAAGTTGGTGCCATTTTTATCCTTCATTTTTTCTTTGCTCATTCTTTTTGCTCTTTTGTATTTTTTCCTTTTCTTTCTTTCAGGAGCTATTGTTATTTTTTTTAATTATTATTAATACTATTTTTTTTTCTTTTCCTCTTCTTCCCCTCTTAAGGTTGTTGAGAGTGCTTATAAAAATATTAGAAGAAAGTGCAGGGAAAACTCTCGAAGGAGTTGGCCTGGGTGAATTTTTTATGAGGAGGACTCCCCAGGCAATTGAAGCAGTATCAAAAATACACTACTGGGACTTGATCAAACTAAAAAGCTTCTGCACTGCTAATTACACAGTAAGTGTAGCAAGCAGAAGGCCCACAGAATGGGAGAAAATATTTGCCCAGGCCAATTCCTTTAATAGTTTCCCTTGCACTTACCAAAGTTATTCTTATGCTAAGTAATAATCCTTTAACCGACCATTTGGAGGCAGCTAATCATCTTAAGGGAGTAGCCTGGAAAATCACACCAGGATTTTTCCTTTCTGACTCACAAAAGACTTTAAACTTGCCTTCACAAAATAGGAGACTGATTGACCTTACAAGGATGCAGATTTCATTGTGCCAATTTTTTGTGGAAATATTTGTTCATTCCTTTTGGGTAAATACCTAGAGTGACATTGCTTGGTAATATGTATGGTAAGTGTATTAAGTTTTTACTTTATAAGAAACTTTTTCTGGTGGCTTTTAAGATAATTTTTTTTTTTTTTGGTGTTGATGCTCTGTAGTTTTCTAGTAATGTTGACTTAAGTATGGATTTTCCTTTTTAAAATCCTGTTTGGGATTCATTATGCTTAAATTCTGTGAGTTGTTTTCTCATAGATTGAGACAGAGTTCAACTTTGTTGCCCCTGGTAGTGTGCTGTGGCATCATAGCTCACAACAACCTCACACTTTTAGGTGCAAGGGATTCTCTTGCCTCAGCCTCTCATGTAGCTGGGATACAGGTGCCTGCCACATTTCCTGACTGTCCTTTTTTTTTTCTTTAAAAGACAGAGTCTCATCCTAGCTTAGGCTGATCTTGAACCTGTGAGCTCAGTTGATCTGTCTGCCTTGGCCTTCCAGAGTGCCAGGCGTGAGTCACCTCACTTGGCCCTTGCAAAAACTCTTCATTCTTTTCCTCAGCTACTACTTTCTGTTATTTTCCTCTTTTTTCTCTTTTTGTAATTTTAATCAAAAGTAGACACTTTTACTCTCTTCTGTGTTTATCTCTTTTTTCTTGTTTTCCTTTTCTTTGTCTTTCAGTGCTGCATTGAGATAGTTTTATTAGAACTAATTTCCAGTTCCGTAATTCTCTTTTTGTCTCTAATTTGTCATTAGAAATATCCACTCAAAGCATTTAATTTTGTTATATTTTTGATTTTTAGAATGCCTAAAAATTTGTTTCATCAGTTTTTTCTTGTTTTTTATATTTCATTTTTTAAAAACCATGTTAAATACAGTATTTCTTAGTCTGAAGTTTTTTTAGGTCTTTTTCTGTATCTGTTATTTCTTTTAGTTCTTCTAACTTAATTGTATCTTTATCGTTTTTTCTTTTGTCTGTTTGTTTTAAAACTGTGAGCTACTTTTTAAAAAAGAATTTGTAGAAATTCTGTAAAGATTCGAGAAGTTGTTGTTGCTTTTGATAGGTACTGTTTTAGTTTTCTAAAAACTGTCCTTGAAAGCTTTAGAACACCCATATAATGTGAGTTTAGGCTGCAAATTCATGTGATACAATGGCAGGCTTTGGGTACAAATTTGTGGGTAGTGCTGTTTGTCACCATCTTGGTACTGAAGTTTAAGTTGGCTTTTCTTGCTTTTTTGGGAGTGGGGAAGGTGGTAAAGGTATTTCTAGGACTTGTATATTGAAGGGTTAGTTTTCTAAGTAAGGTTCCATCTTTACTGGGGGAGAATCTTCTGTCTTCTCTGTAGCACAAAGACATCTTATGCCCATTCTGGGTTGTCTCCTGTTCTGCATACTCTTTGAGATGGGAAAACCTCTGCCCAAGATTACCTGGCTTAGCAAATATTTTCAAAGTGAAAGCCAGCATCACCACTTAAAGATCCCATCTTCATTTAATCTTTTGATCTTTATCCTTGCCTCCTTCTCCCTTGTTGACATACTTAACAGATGTTACATAAAAAAGTAAAATAGTTTAAATGGGTATGGAAAGTGGATAAGTAGTCCACTGTATTTCCTACAAAGTGCTTTCTTTGTGTGTGTGCAAATTTATAGTATTCCATCAATCCTTTTATTGTAGAACCGCCAATTTCCTCTTTAGTGCCTCCACTGTCTGATGTGAATCATCTGTGAATCTTCGGTTTTTATACAATGGGCAGTCAAGGAATGAATTACAAAGGAAATAATTCTTAATTTTGACTATATAATATGTGTAAAGAAGACCCAAATTAAAAGATGAATCACAGATCCAGAAAGATGTTTGCAAAAATAGATTAGCTAGGGAATTAGTATATGAGGGTGGTCCAGAAAGTATCCAGCCATCTGTGCCTCTACTTTCATATTATGTAGCTGGATACTTTCTAGAAGACTGTCATATATGTCTGTATACATATTTTTATGTGAAAAATCAATGCAGCAAAACAGGGAAAACCCTGTATTCTAAGACTACAGTTACCGATGCAGAATTGCAACTGGAACAAACACAGAGAAAATTGTTTGGTTGCTAATAGTCAAAGAAATGCAAATTAAGATAGCAGTAAGCCACAGTGAAATTTTTTTTAAAAAACCTGCAGTACCTAATGTTGGCAAGGAAATATTCTCACATACAGTTACTGGGTATGCACATTAATATATTTTTGGAGAGTATCTGAGCAGTTTGTATTGAATATTAACATTGATTATAATATCTGACACTATAAATTCCATTTCAGTGCTTATGAAATCATCCTAAACAAAGCAAAAACATTTTGTAACAGGATTTTCATTGTTATTTTGGAAATAGTTGAGGTATATACTTTACCTTGATAAACCCTTGGCTAGACTAATCAGAAACAGAAAAACTAACTCAGAAATGATAAAAGGGAAATAACAACATATGACACAGAAATACAAATGATTCTCAAAAATGACTGCAAAAACTTTACTCCCAGAAATAAGAAAATGTAGAGGAGATGGACCAATGTCTGGAAGCACAATACTTCCCCAAACTCAGCCAGAAAGACTTAGAAATCTTGAATGTACCAATATCAAGAACTGAAATAGCATCAATTATACAAAATCTCCCCAAAAAGAAAAGCCCTGGAGCATATGACTTCAACCAGAATTCTATCAAGCCCTCAAACACAAAGTAGTTTCTATAAGGCGTAAACTATTCAAAAATATAGAGAAGGAAAGAATCTTCCCCAACATATTTTATGAAGCAAATCTCACCCTGATCCCCAAACCAGGAAAGGACCCAACAAAAAAAAAAAAAAGAAAGAAAAGTATAAACCAATATCATTAATGAATATCCATTCAAAAATATTCAACAAGATAGTAGCAAGCAGAATTCAATGACACATTAAAAAGGTTATATATCACAATCAAGTGGGTTTCATTCCAGCGACACAAGATTGGTTCAACATATGTAAATTCATAACTATAATATACCACATAAATAGAATAAAAAACAAAGACCATATGATTCTTTCAATTGCTGCAGAAAGGCTTATGATAATATCCAGCATCCTTTCATGTCATGATAAAAACACTTAAGAAAATAGGCATAGATGGAACATTCCTTAAATTAATAGAGGCCATCTATATCAACCCACAGCCAATATCATACTGAATGGAATAAAATTAAAAGCATTTCCACTCAAATCTGGAACGAGACAAGGAGGTCCATGGAGAGATGGAAGTCCCCATCCTCCATAGCAGGTCCTCCCCTGCTATTTAACATAGTGTTGGAAGTCCTAGCCATTGCAATCAGGCATGAGAAGGATATCAAAGGAGTTCAGATGGGTACAGAAGAGGTCAAACTCTCCCTCTTTGCAGATGACATGGTCTTACAACTGGAAATCCTCAGGGGCTCAAATACAAAGCCCTTAGAAGTGATCAAGGAATATAGCAGCATCTCGGGTACAAAATCAATATGCTCAAATCAGTAGCCTTTTTATATGACAACAATTGTCAAACCAAGAAATACAATCAAAGACTATTCCTTTTGCAGTAGTGCCAAAGAAGATGAAATATACCTGGGAATATAGCTAACAAAAGATGCGAAAGATCTCTATAAAGACAGTTATGAAACTCTGAGGAAAAATACCAGAAGGTGTCAACAAATGGGAGAACATACCATGCTCGTGGCCTGGGAGGACTTAACATTGTTAAAATGTATATATCACCCAAAGCAATCTATAGATTTAATGCAATCCCCATCAAAGCACCAATGTCATAGTTTACAGGACTTGAAAATATAGTACATCAATTCATGTGGAGCCAGAAAAAAAACTTGAAATAACAAACACAGTTCTTAGAAATAAAAGCAAATCTGGAGGCATCACATTGCCAGATTTCAGGTTATACTACAAGTTTGTAGTGATCAAAACAGCATGGTACTGCACAAAAATAGAGATGTAGATCTGTAGACTAGGATGGAGAATCTGGAGATGAACCCAGTCACATACTATCCAATTTGATCTTCAATAAGCCTAACAAAAGCATGCACTGGGGAAAAGAATCCTTTTTTAACAAATGATGCTGGGAGAACTAGTTATCCATATGTGGAAAACTGAAACTGGACCCACACTTCTCACCCATTGACAAAAATTGATTCTTGTTGGGAAAAAAGATTTAAATTTAAGACACAAAACAATAAAAATTCTAGAAGAGAGTGTGGGGAAAACACTTGAAGATACTGGCTTGGGAAAAAACTTTATGAGGCAGACCCCCTCTGGCAATTGCAGCTATATCAAAAATAAATAACTGGGATTTGATCAACCTGAAATGCTTTTGCATGCTAAGGGTACCACAAAGAAAGCGAACAGACAATCTTTGGAGTGGGAGAAAATTTTTGCATGTTTTGAATCTGAAAAAGGCCTGATAACTGGAATCTACAGAGAACTCAGTAAGAAAAGTACAACAACCCCCTGTACAAGTGGGCCAGAGACTTGAACAGAAACTTCTCCAAGGATGACAGATGAATGGCCAACAAACATGTGAAAAAATGCTCATCGTCTTTAATCATTAGAGAAATTCAAATCAAATCAAATCTAATGCTAGCAAGATTAGCCCACATCACAAAGTCTCAAAACACCAGATGATGGTGTACGTGGAGAGAAGGGAACACTTCTACACTGCTGGTGGGATTGCAAACTAATACAGCCTTTTTGGAGAGAAGTATGGAGAATTCTCAAAGACCTAAAAGTAGACCTTCCATTTGATCCCTCAAACCCATTACTAGGTGTCTACCCAGAAGAAAAATCATTTTAACCACGAAGATACTTTGCACCAGAATGTTGATTGCAGCTCAGTTCATAAATGCTAATCGTGGAAGCAACCTAAGTGCCCATCAACCCATGAATAGATCAACAAACTGGCATATGTATATCATAGGATACTATTCAGCTATTAAAAAAGATGTAGCCTTTACAGCTTTTACATTTATCTGGATGGAGGTAGAATACATCCTTTTTAGTAAAGTATCACATGAATGGAAAAGTAAATATCCAGTGTACTCAATACTCATATGAAAATCAATATATAAACAATTACATGTTGCTAAGAACAATCAAACACTATTATAGTCCAGTTTGGGAGTAAAGAGAAGTGGGGTAGGGAGGACGTATAGCAGAAGGAGGGAGAGCATGAGGCAGAATCTCATCTAATGTGCACATTGTGAGGGCGTGAAACACGCACTCTCGGTGAGGGGCTCTTTTACAATTGGGACTTTACCCTGGAAGTGAGAAGAATGTAACCTAAAAATTGGTATACTCATATTAGTTTGAAATAAAAACATTGGAAAAAAAGATATTTACCTGTTTGTTTAAATTCTTTACTTTCTGGTTTTTATCTTTACAGACTGACTTTTCCTTCCTGATCTCCCTTTTATGTTTCATCACGATCTCCTCAAACCTTTTAAGATTAGTGTATCCCAAGGTTCAATTTTTTGTCTTTGTTTCTTTCCATTGATGACTTCTAGTCTCATGGCTTAGAATAATACCCATATTCCAATGACTCCCAAACTTGTTTATTTTGCATAGACTTATCTTCTAGTTGCAGAGTCACATCCAGCTGCCTAGTGTCCATCTCCATCGGTGTGTGGATAGCTCATGCTTAACACGTCCAGACTTAAACCCCTGGTGCTGATGTTTTTCAAGTTGTTCAGGCAAACTCTTTGGCATCCTCTATGACCACTTTCTGCATTACTACCCTATATCTGATCTATCAGGATATCATTTGGGTTCTACAATATGTTCAGAATCTAGCCATTGCTAATCAAGTTCCTTAGATGACTGCAATGGACTCTTAACTCTCTGCTTCTACTCTCCCTTCCTCTTTTCTCAGAAGAGCATTGTAGCAGTAGTTCTCAACTGGTTTCATTTTGCCTCCTAGCAGACATTTCACAATGTCTGGAGATATTCTTGGTTTTCATAAATGGGGGTGGTGGTGGAAGGGGTTGTTGTACCACTGTCATCTAGTGGGTAGAAGCCAGTGGTGCTGCTACACATCCGCAGGGTATAAAACAGTACTCACTTTCACCTAGAATACAAAAGCAAACAAAAAAGAATGATCTGGCTCAAAATGTATGCTATTATTAAGAAACCCTCAACTGGCATATTATTTTTCAAACTTGAGTCATGTAATGACACTCCTCCTTTCCATGGCTCCCAATGTCATTCAAAGTAAAAACCAAAATACTTACAGCTTATGAGGCCCTCGCATACCTGGCCCTATTTTGCTTCTTGTAATTCATCTTGCTTATTCTGTTCCAGCCATCCTAACCTTGCTGTTCTTTGACTACCCAGAGCATTCCCCCCTCTGGTTCTGTGTGCTGGCAGACCCCTCGGCCTGGAATGCTCCCCTGTGTGGTACGCTCACCTTCTTAAAATCTTTGCTTTTATCCGCTTAGTGAGACTTTTTAGTCAATGGCATTTACAGTTGCCACCCACCTCTTCTACCCTGGTACTCCCATTTTAATTATGCACTTCCCCTCTTTTGCTGTAGCACTTTACCCTTTTATGTTCTAGAAAACATATTTATATCATGTTTATTACTTGCATTGACAGTACTTTTCCTTATACCCCTACGAGGATGTAAACTGTCAAAGGAAAGAGTTCTGCTTTTCTTTGAACTGGCATGTCTTAAATTAAGACCTGTGTTAAGCCCTGAAATAGGGATTGACACAAAATACTTGATAAATATTCTACAAAATGAATACTCTCTAATATTGTTGAATTTAGTTGTAGTCCCTAATAACATTTGGATTATTTTTATGTCTTTCTGCTTGCTTAATTTTTCTAAAATTTCCCATATTTCTGTGATAATAGATATTATTTTTATAATAGGAAAAGTAAAGTAAGTTATGAATTTTATAGTGGTTAAATATTTTGTCTTTTGTTAGTGAAATTAAAATAGCCTGTTTTATCCATCTTTAATATTTTCAAATGTTAGATTTTTGAAGCAGCATATATAAAATATATAGGATCTCAATTTTGTTACTATGTTTTAATATTTCCAGATAACAAAATATATTTTTTATTTTCAAAGGACTATGATTTAATCTCCAAGGAACCAAAACCTTTTGTATTCGAGGGAAAAATACATGGTCCTATTATTGTTCCTACGGCAGGAGAGGAAGCATCTGGGAATTCAGATATTTTCAGAAAAGGACTTGTAATGAAGGAGAACAGACCTCCTAAAGGAGACGAAGGTGATGAGAAACCTGCCCTTATGGATCTAGCAGAAGAAGATATTAAAGATAATGACAGAACATTGCAAGAGCAGCTAGGTGATCAAAATAGAATTCTTCCATCAGTCCACGGTCTAAACAATGATATTGTAAAGGCCTTAGACAGAATTACATTGCAGAATATTCCTTCTCAGAGTATCCCAGGAGTGAAAAAAGACCATGGTCTCCCTCTTACTGTCCTTTCATGCACCAGAGCTTGTCCACATGTCTCTACTTGTGGAAATATTCTGTTTGAGGGAAGAACAGTTCACCTAGGGAAGCTTTGCTGCACTGGAGTTGAAACTGAAGATGATGAAGATTCTGAATCTAATTCATCATTGGAACAAGCATCAGTTGAAATGCCTGATGGACCAACACTCCACGACCCAGATCTCTATATTGACATTGTAAAAAATACCAAGTCTGTGCCAGAATATTCAGAGGTGGCTTATCCTGATTATTTTGGTCACATTCCACCTCCATTCAAAGAGCCTATTTTAGAAAGGCCCTATGGTGTGCAGAGGTAAGTTACAGATTTCTTCTCCCTTCTAAGTAAAACTGTTGACAAGATACGAAGTATACTTAAAAAATTACTTCAAATTTTTAGGAAGAAAATTTCTCTGAATTAAAGTTACTGTATTTTTGTGTACTGCTTTGGAAATTGTGCATTTGAAATTGTCCTCGTGGATTTATTTTCTAAAGTTTGTTGTTTATTCAAATGAAGCCAGAATAATAGGCCTGATAATTTAGAAATTTTCTATTTAGACTGAATCTCAAAATATGAAAGTAGATTATTTAATATTTTTTGAGTAATACTACCTTCCTTATATTAATTTTAGAATTTTTAATTTGAACTTGATTTGGGTATATGATTTAAAAATAGTCTATATTTGAAGCAATGTGGATAGTATTTTGCTTTAAAATTTGATATTTTAATAGGAAATACACAATGTAAAAAGTTGGGATTTATAAAAGCAGTAACTAAGATTATTAAATGTTGTCAAGTAAGGTTAGATACTATAAATAATATTAAATGTTGCAAACTAGTGAAATATGGCCATAAAATACTTTTTGGGTGCATCTGGACTAGTGTTGGTGAGTATGGTTAAGGTTCTGTGATGTTAGCTTATCAGTATCAAAAAATTTGTGTACTTTTTTTTTTTTTGAGACAGTCTCACTATGTCACCCTCAGTAGAGTGCTGTGGCATCATAGCTCATAGTAACCTCAAACTGTTGAGCTTAAGCGATTCTCTTGCCTCAGCCTCCCAAGTA
This sequence comes from Arctocebus calabarensis, assembly GCA_963573935.1. Taxonomy (NCBI): domain Eukaryota; kingdom Metazoa; phylum Chordata; class Mammalia; order Primates; family Lorisidae; genus Arctocebus; species Arctocebus calabarensis. The sequence goes on from CAUYON010120370.1 coordinate 10,751, forward strand.
GTTGGGACGCTAGCCACCATGCCCAGCTATTTTTGGTTGCAGTTGTCATTGATGTTTAGCAGGTCCTGGCTGGGCTCGAACCTGCCAGCCTTGGTATATGTGGCCAGTGCTCTACTCACTGAGCTATAGACACTGAACCAATTTGTGTACTCTTGTTACAATATACTATGGAGTGAACAAGAAGACCTTGCTATGAATATTTGATTCTCTTAGACTATGAGCTTCTTTAATATAATAATTGCTTTATTTATTTTTTCCAGTGGCAGTTTATATAATACACTATTATTACTTGGCAACCTGGTGTATGTTTAGTGCTACTTGTTGACTCTTTGTTCCATAGTTGTGGAGTCCCACACAACATAGCATTGGAATAGGGGACTTTCTTAGGAATGATTATGGGATTGGCTCTATGCCAGGTCATCTATTACATTATAGCACCATCCAGAAGGAGCTGTCCTGGTGGAGTGTGGAATGGCCTTTAAAATGCCCAGGAGAAGCTCTAATTCAGAGGAAATACTCTGCATGAATGGCTTACCATCTTTAAGGATGTGGTATATACAGTAAACTAGAAACTTGGTCATAGTTCTGCATCCCCAGTACACATGGGCCTGGGAACCAGGAGATGGGAACAGATGTGGCTATTTACTGCAGCTTCCATTATCACACAGGGGGATTTGTGCTTTCTGTCCTTACACCTCTAGGCCCTGCAGGGTTAGAAGTCCTTGTCCTCAAAGTGGGTGCAGTCTTACTACAGAGGACTCAGCAGGGGTACAATATAACTACAGACCGTAGTTGCCAACTGGGTACTTTAGAATCCTTGAGACTAATACCATCAGGTGGGGAAATGCTTTACCAACTTCTCCCAAGTGATTGACCCACATCACCTGCAGGAGATAGCGTTTTTTACACAATGGCAATAGCTTAGAACTCAAGCAATGCATTTACTTGCTTTTTGCTGTTCCCTTGCTTGATTTTAACTGTGAATGGACACATTACAGCCAACCTGGAATGAGAAGGATGTGATTCCCAGAGGCTCAGACTCCTCAGGAATGAGGGTTTGGGTCACTTAGCTAAGTTACTAAGACCTGTAGAGGCGATGGCTCAGAGTGTGGGGTATTTAAATAGATACTGGAGGATGGAGATGAGGAGTTGTAACCATGAGGACAGTTGCAGTATGGGGTTGGACTCTGTGCTACTGTTTTTCTTCCAAGTTTCCCCTTAGGGGAGGCCCGCAGGAGCACACTTCATTGTGTCTAGACACCTGCTTTTTGAAGGACCCAAACTGACACACCAGGAGCGAGAGAATCAGGCAGCAACTTGGTATTTCTTCTTTCCATCATCATCTTTTAGGCTCTTTACCTCTCTGAAGTCAAAGATGTCATCTTGACTGTAGAAGGCACTCCTGAATTTTTAAGTGCTCTTTCAACCTTTTGCAAGTTTTTTTTGTTGTTGTTAAATTGCCTCACACTGAAAGTATTTTCTCTTCTAAATAGGTAAGGTTGGAAGGAAGGAGTGTGGAATAGAGGCATAACTGTTGTGTAAGTGTCTGATTCTCAGCTTTAATTTTAACCACCAACTAGCTATTTCCCTCATGGACTTCATGTTATGTCTGTGTACAGTGGCATAGTGGTAGCAGTGGTAGCAGTGTAATGTTCTACTGAGTGTGTCTACTGTTCAAAACAAAGCTTAAGGTACATTTTTGATACCATGAGGTAAACAGAATAATGAAAGAAGAAAAGGTAAATGAAAATGGGTGCATGTGTTTTAAAGGTTTTCATATGCAAATTAAAGTGTAGAGGAAATAGACACAGAAAACCCAGAATTTAAAAGTATTATCTGTGTTTGCTTTTGGAAAATTTCTGTTTATTTTTTTTGAGATAGAGTTTCTCAATTTGTTGCCCTTGGTAGAGTGCTGTGGCATCATAGCTCACAGCAATCTCAGACTCGTGGGCCTTAGTGATTCTCTTGCCTCAGCCTCCCAAGTAGCTGGGACTACAGGCACACCCCACAATGCCGGCTATTTTTAGAGACGGGGTCTTACTCTAGCTCAGGCTGGTCTCAAACTCGTAAGCTCAGGCAATGGTACCTCTGCCCTCCCAGAGTGCTGGAATTACAGGTGTGAGCCACCATGCCCCACCTGCTTTTAGAAAGTTTCAATGAGAAAAGCAAGGTTGGACTCCAAATCACCTTCGAGGGTGGAGTGATCCATGTATCTCCTGAAAATAGACATCTTTCCCAATAGACAGGTTTTCTCATTGGTTTTTCATGACCTTAATGAAGATGCCTTCCAGTTTATTGCTGCAGAATAAGTCATAAATTCTGAAGCAATCTAAAGCTTTTGTCTGGGAGTCTCTCATCAACATATATTTTTATGTTATGATAACTGTTACCAATTTAATTGATTTGTCTGCCCTATGTTGCATAGAATACCTTTTATTATATTTGTCATAATTTCATTTTTATATACTTACCAGAATGGGTGTCAAATACTTTGTATGAGGTGAGACTACAAGAATACAGCCATATTTTACTATGGGGTTGCAACTCTGAGAACCATTCCATTGATGAGGATGAACTTTCATATTTCTATGAAATAGTGTGATTTTCTTTACTACTTAGATGTATAGGACCTTCCCCACAATATAATTACTTTAGCTAAAGCTATTGCAAAAAATAAAATGTTTTTATTTTAAAACATTTACAAATTTGTTGTGGATAATAACACCTTAATATTTGAAAGTTAATGCCTTTTTCTTCCTTATTTTGTATACTTTTTGCAAGTACAGTTGACCCTTGAACGATGTGAGGGTTAGGGGCACCAGTCCTTGTGTTGTCAAAAATTTGTGTATAACTTTAGATTCTCCCTAAATTTAACTGCTAATAGTCTGCTTTACTGATACCACAAACAATGGATTAACAGTTACTTTGTATAGGTGTTATATGCTGCAATCTTATAATAAAAATAGAGAAAAGAAAATGTTATTTAAAAAATTGTAAGGAAGAGAAAATGTATTTACTCTTCATGAAGTGGAAGTTGATCGTTATAAAGGTCTTTATCCCGTTGTCTTTGGGTAGGCTAAGGAGGAGGGGTTGCTTTTGTTCTCAGGGTTGGCAGGGCTGGAAGAAAATCTGCGTGGAGGTGCAGAGTTCAGACTTGTGTTCTTCCAAGGGTCAGCTGTATTCGTCAAGTGTTTATGTAGAAGTTGTGGTTAGCGAGGTAGTCCCAATGCTTAAAGGTGTTCCTCAAAGCCACCTCTCTCCCTTTTCATTTTTTTTTACTCATTATTTATACTGGGTAGAAAAGTATTCAGAATTATTTGTTCATTTAAGTAACTTTGAGACTGGAAGGACAAATGGGTGTAACAGAAATACTTGGGCAATTGGATTAGACTTGTTGAGTGTGGTGAGGCCATATGGTGTGTTGAGACATCTAGGCAGCTCTGTGAAAAGCAAGTCCTAGACTTGGCTCTACCACTAAACACTGTGTACAGTGTATGCGTGTGTGTGTTGGAGCAAATAACTTTATTTCTCTTGATACTAATTTTCTCAGCTAAAAGCTGAGAATAGATTAGGTTAGTGTTTTTCAAAGTTGAGTGGATACCCATTAGTAACCAGAATTAAGAGAGAAAATTATAGTGTGTCACACGTACTGCATAATACAGCTAAGTATTATTTCATGATCCTTTTATTTCACACACCTCTTTTTCCTCCCTCCTTCTTTAAAATATGTTTCTTGTGTGTCATGACTTTAAAAGTGTGATAGTCATTCACCTCCGTCGGGGTTGGCAAACTTTGGCCTCTGTACCAAATCTAGCCCACTGCCTATGTATGTTTAGCCCATGAGCTAAAAATGGTTTTTATATATTTAAATGGTTAAAGTAATTCAGAAGAAAATAATACTCTGTGGCACATGAAAATTATATGAAATTTATATTTGTGGTCCACAAATAATATTTTATTGGAACACAGTGATACTTGTTTTTTAATGTATTATCTATGGCTGTTTATGTGCTACAGTGGCAAAGTTGAATGATTGTGAAAGAGACCATACAAACCTGTAAAGCCTAAAATACTTTCTGTCTAGTCCTTTACATGTTTGCTGACTCCTGTAGCTTGCCTGAGGCTTTATGGTTGTAGTTGTATATTTGTGATAAAATACCAAATATGGGCCAGGTTGTAGTTATTTTGAAAGTACTCAGAAATATTTATATTTTATAATATATTGTGGATGCTGATTCTAGTTTGCTTATTTGCCTGGTCTTCTGCAGCTTCTTTTTTGAGCAAATGATGAACATTGCTACCAGCTTTCACCCTATCCCTTTCTAAATGCAGTAGCATTGTAAATTAATGACACCAAAATTAATGAGGAGTTACTGTTTTGTCACTTTCAGAAAAAGGAAGCATTAGACTCTTTAAATTTATTTAGTGAAAATATGTTTATTGTTATTTTGGATTTCTACTATGTAGCTATCATTCTTATATGCAAGCACTGATGTTTTTAAAGGAAAATTCAGTATAAAATGAATAAAACTTCCTTAAGGTTGGGTGTGGTGGCTCACACGTGTAATCCTAGCATTTGGGGAGGCCACGGTGGGAGGATCCCTTGAGGCCAGTGGTTTGAGCCAGCCTGAGCAACATGGTGAAACTCCGTGTTTACTAGAAAAATTAGCCAGGCATGGTGATGTGTGCCTGTAATACCAGCTACTCGGGGGCTGAGGAAGGAGGATTGCTCGAGCCCCGGAATTTGAGGTTGCAGTGAATTATAATCATACCACTGTAGTCTAGGTCAGGCAACAGAATAAGACTCTATTCTCAATAAAAATAAACCACCCCCCCCAAAAGAAAAAAATCTCTGTACTTCATTTGGAAGGGAAGCAGTTCACCTTAAAATTTCATTTTTTGATTTAGATAGCACACTAACATTTAAACAGTTTTTATTGTAAGCACATACTGTGATTACTTCTTAAACCCATATTTTAAGTTTAAGTTGTATTTAAAACATAAGATGAAACTCATTTTTTACTTTAAAATATGATGAGCATTATTAGCACTTTTATTTATTTTCATATTTTATAAAGTTAGAACATGAGAAAAAGAAAGAAGAAAGGTCACTTTTCCCCCATATCCAGAGATAACCACTATTCGCATTTTGATAATTTATTCCCATTATTTTTCACAATTTTTAAAAAACCCAACTGTGTTTTATAAAAAATACTTTAAATTATAAAATATGTACCACTTGCTTTAGAGAACACTTAGGTATTTTCCAAAAATACTGTCATCAAAATTAAACAAAATGAAAAGCAATAAAAAGTAAATACTGTGATTCTTACCTGCAAAAACGTGTTCAGCTTCACTCAAAATAAGAGAAGTGCAAATGTCCATCAAACAGAAACTAGTTATAGTATGTTCATTCTATGAGTACTATGGTTGAAAAAAATTTCCCTATGTCCTGATAGGGGCTATATGATTTATTAAATGAATATGCAAGGTACTTGTTTTATGACATTCTAGACATTGTATCAGAAAGAAAGGAAAGCAATTTATGTTTGTGTTTTCATTAAATAAAGTCTGGATAAAAGTCATAAAAGTTAACTGGGTGAATGGAGGATGAGATTTTTCATTTTATAACTTTTATGACATATTTGATTTTTGTACAGTGTCAGTATATTAGCTCTAAAGAAATTTTAAATTAGAAAGTAGGTTAATTGTGGCAAAAGCAAAATAAGGAAAGCAAAACCCTACATTTCTTTATATTAAGTTTAGAATGGCTTGGGAAACATAAGTGCTTTTGGAATTGAGGCAATAGTGAAAGTATTGGTTGGAGCAAAAGCAGCAAATAGCTTTTATTAAGTGTTTTTTTATGGGCTGGACACAGAATTCAGTAATGAGCATATTATATGCAGTGTATATATGTATATAAAGGGTGTCATTTAAGGCTGTAATAGCTCTCTGTAAGGAAGGTGCTGTTATTTCTTTTATTTTACAAAGAGAAGGAAGGAAGCTCAGAATTGTTGAATAACTTATCTAAGTTGACTTACTTGTTGAGTAACTTATCTATAGTAATCTATATCTAAGATTATACTGCCAGTAAATGGAAGAGCCAAGAGTCAAACCCTAGCCTAGATTATGAGTCAGTTCTGTTAGTCATGTGTATGTAATGTATATGTGTACTTCCCATAAAGAAGAACATTGTAGATTTTTTTTTTTGCAGTTTTTTTTTTTGGCCGGGGCTGGGTTTGAACTCACCACCTCTGGCATATGGGGCTGGTGCCCTACTCCTTTGAGCCACAGGTGCCACCTCCCATGTGGATCTTTTTAATAAAAGATACAGATAATGATAGGGGTCCCCAGAGCACGCTGTTATGTAATGAACATTTCTTACAATGTCCTTACAATGAATATAGCAATGAGGTTTACTAAATTTTTCTTAGAGTGTTGTTTTGTGGTTGAAAATCTTAACAAAGTACAATTTTGTTACATACATCACATGTTCTTTTGACTGTGAACTGAAAGGACTGAACATTTTCCAGACTGCCCTGCGTAAATAATTTTCTTCTGAGCTAAGTCTTTGATAAATGTTGAATGGCATTTTCAGCATTTTAAGGTTATAGTCCCTGAGAGTACCTGAAAATGTTTCTTTTGTTTTGACTGTAAAGCCATATATTCTAATAAGTAGCTGAGGCAAAGGAAGGAAGAATGGATGTACTTTTATTAATGTTGATCTGCTTAACACAAATGCATGTCTGAATAAAAGATCATTTTTTCTGTTTACTAAAGAGTGCTTAGGATAGGGCAAAGATTTCCCTCAAGTATTAATTTTAGGACTAGTCTGATATAAATGGGGATTTATATCTTCCAAAATATAATGTCAGAGATTTAAAAACAGTGATCTTTAGCTATAGTAGATCTATGCACTCAACTTGCATATGACTTTGACTTAATTTTCAGAGTGGTGGTATATATACATGTGTATATGTACATAAAAAAAACTTCTTTTTGGTTGATAGCCAACATTTAAAGTTTGGGATATTCCACATAGAAATCCAGGTTTTGGAGGTGAGGGGGCAAGATGGCTGGCTAGAGGCAGCTTTAGTTGGAGGCCCGGTCCAGAAGGAGGAAAATTGGATTAAAGTGAACTTAGAGAAGATGAAATTGAGGGGTGAATTGCAAGGTGAAGAAATCAAGGTGTGTAGCATCCCCACTGAGAGAAAGATAAAAAAGTAGAAGGGGAAGAACAGATGACAGCTGCGGAGTGGACCAGACTGGAGGAGCCTGAAAAACAGAAAGGTAAGGGGACCCTCTCCCAACCCAGTGTGCTCTCCTTTAACAGTGAGCCACAGGATTTCTCACCCCATGGGAGACTCCGTGAAGGACAAAAAAATCCCAGTTTTCCTGCACTTAAGCGTATCTGCCCCTGGGTCTCCATCCTGCCTAGCAGAATAGTGAGCATTTTTTACTCCAGCTACCTGCAACCAACAGTCTATTCTCCCCTCTTTCTTTGGTTCCTTGACAGACTTTTCCCTGCAGAGGCCTCTTCCTAGCAACAGACGAGTGGGAGTACTAGCTTGGCCCAGACAACTTGATGGGGCTGCCCTGTCCCCAGGCACTAGAAAGACAGAGGTACTTTGGATTCTACCCAGCACCTGGAGAAACCTAGGGAAAAAGGGTTACAGAGAGTGCTGTCTCGAGCATCAAGACTAAGGGACCCTTAGCCAGACACGAAAGGAAAGGGAGACAGGCCATGCCTCTCCATTGTGTCTGGCAGGAACTCTGAGGGACCACTGCATTGTGTGGTGCTCTGAACTGAGTATACCCTGCCCCCTGTTGTGGGAGGAAAGTGTTACGTGGCTGCATAGACTCTGGCAAAGTGGGGTCTCTCCTGAGTCTCTCTCCTACTATGGTGGAACTCTCCCTATCCTCTGGAATGGTGGTGTCCAGCATCTGTTCCAGTGGCCTCTCCTTCCCCTGTGGCGTGGCCCCCAACCTCCCTCCTGCCGACTTGAAGAGGAGCAGGGCTGGCCTTTGGTGGCCTGCTCTGGAAAATCCCTGGGAAGCAGATGGCAAGCTGTAGATCTCCAATATATACTGTTAATTTGTTTGTGGGGGCTGGGCACTTGGAAAAGCGCTGCTTGTTATCAGGGAGCAGCCTTTAGTCTGGGAGCTTGGAGGACCTGGCCTAGCCCCACTCTGTCCCACCTGGAGAAAAAAACAAGTCCAGTTCTTAGTGACTGTCATACTCTGCAGCTCTGAGGGGGAGCTTTGGGAGACTGTGTATAGGAGGGGCCACAGGGGTAAGTAGCCCATCAGATTAATCAGTGGGGAAGAAGAGTAGTGAGCTGCATAATTTGGGGCCTCTGGATCTGATTTCAGCCTCAAAGTTTTAGTTTCCAAAAAGGCCTACAGGGTGCCACCTAAGGGACTCCAACTAGATTATCTCTCAATAAAAATATAAGGTTAAGTTTACATTTTGACTTAAAAATATATAATAAATATATAAATAAACTAAAAATACATGATGGAAGAATCAGCAGAAGAACCCTGGCAACATGAAAAATCAGAGCAGATCACTTCCCCTGAGAGATTATAAGGGAGATCTAGCTGATAATACCACCCATAGAGAAATTGTTGAAATGATAGAAAAAGAATTCAGAATATGGATGTCAAATAAGATGAATGGAATTGAGAAGATGGAAAAAAGAAATTCAGAAAAAGTCCAAAATCTTTTCCAAAAAATCAGTAAAATTAAAGACAAAGTCATCAAGGAACTGGACATAATTAGGAAGGATATAGCAGAACTTAAATTGAAAGAGGCACTTATGGAGATACAAAACACAGTAGAGAGTCTCAGCAATAGAGTAGAACATGGAAAAGAAAGAATCTCAGAAATCTAAGGCAAGACTTTGAACTAACAGTCATGACACTATCATTCAAAGAGGTAGGAAAAAAATAAAAACAGAGTTTTCTCTCAGAGAGTTATGAGACTACTCCAAAAGATTGAACATTTGAATTACAGGGATTCCTGAAGGAGAAGACAGTCCCCAAAACATGCAGTCTGTACCTCAGGACATCATGGTAGAGAATTTCCCAAGTCTTGTGAGACACCCAGAAATTCAGATTCTAGATAGCTCCAGAACCCCACTATAACTCAATTTAAACATAGCATCTTCTAGATGCAGTGTAATTAACTTGGCCAAAGTCAATGAAAGAGAAAATTCTGCAAGCATCCAGGGGTAAGCAACTTCTTATCTACGAAAGAAATATTTCAGAGCAACAATGAACTTTTCAACTGAAATATTTCAGGCCAGAAGAAGGTGGTCATCTGTCTTTAACCTTTTTAATCAAAACAGTTTTCAACCTAAGATTCTATATCCTGCTAAATTAAGTTTCATAGCTCTGCACCTGTGGCTCAACGGGCTGAGGCGCCAGCCACGTACACCTGAGCTAGCAGGTTCGAATCTGGCCCGGCCCGCCAAACAACGACAGCTGTAACCAAGAAAGGGCCGGGCATTGTGGCAGGCTCCTATAGTCCCAGCGACTTGGGAGGCGGAGGCAGGAGACTCACTTGAGCCCAGGAATTGGAGGTTGCTGTGAGCTGTGATGTCACAGCGCTCTATCCAGGGTGACAGCTTGAGGCTCTGTCTCAAAAAAAAAAAAATTAAGTTTCATATTTGGCAGAGAAATCAAGTATTTTACTGACTTGCAAACATTAAGGAAATTTATCACAACAAGAACATCTCTGCAGGAAGTATGCAGACCTATTCTTCACACTGACCATCAAAATGGACCAGCAGCAAGGTAAAGGCACCCAGAAATTAAAGGAGAAAGCCTAGCTTCTACAGTGGCACAAGGAATAAAACTAAGGAATGGACCCCCACAAAACAAGACAAGAAAGCCTTCTCTCAATAAATGTGACTAGCTTGAATTTCCCACTGAGGAAACACAGGCTAGCTTACTGGATAACAAGGCACAAGCCAACTGTATGGTGTCTTCAGGAAACACATCTAAACTTGAAGGACAAAAACAAGACTCTTGAGTGAAAGGTTGGGAAAACAGTATTTCAGGCACATGGAAATCAGAAGAAAGCAGGGCTTGCAATCTTATTTGCAGACGCAACTGGATTTAAACCAACAAAAATAAAGACAAAGAAGACTTTTTTTTTCTTTTTTTGAGACAGAGTCCCAAGCTATCGCCTTGGGTAGAGTGCTATGATGTCACAGCTCACAGCAACCTCCAATGGTTTAAGCGAATGGGCTTAAGCAATTCTCTTCCCTCAGCCTCCCAAGTAGCTGGGATTACAGACGTCTGCCACAGTGCCTGGCTATTTTTTGTTTGTAGTTGTCAATTGTTTTGGGGGGCCCGAGCTGGATTCTAACCCCCTAACTCTGGCATATGTGGCTGGTGACTTAGTCACTTTAGCTATAGGCGCTGAACCAAGAAGACTTTTCAATCTTAAATATCTCATATGCTCCCAGATAATATAAAATGAACAAACACTAACTGATCTGAACAATATAATATGCTGCAATACCATAATAACTAGAAACTCCAATACCTCTCTGACTGAACTGGACAAGTGCTCCAAGCAAAAACTAAACAACAAACAAGGGACTTAAACATAACTTTTTTTTTTTTTTAACAAAAAGGTACTTTTAAATGTATAATAGGCTCTAAGACAACACTTTATTTTAGCTATAGGTGGCAAAAGATGTTATGGCAGGTTGGATAAGCAGAACTTATTCCAAAAATAGAGAAGGAAGGAATTCTCTTGGACACATTCTGTGAATCAAAAAAGAAAAAAAATAAAAAACACCCTCATTCCAAAACCCAGGAAAAGACTCAAAGAAAAGGGAAAACTATAGACCAGTATCATTAATGAATCTTGACACAAAAGTATTCAGCAAAATCTTAGCAAACACATTTAAAATACAGTTTACACATTTAAAAAATTATAAATCATGATCAAGTGGGCTTTATCCCTGGGATGTAAGGTTGTTTTAAAATACATAAATCCATGTATGTTATTCACAATATAAATAGAAGCGAAAACAAAGACTATATAATCTTTTCAATACATGCAGAAAAAGTATTTGACAAAATTCATCATCTTATTCTAACAAGAACACATAGGAAAATAGGCATAGACGGCACATTCCTTAAAAACAATTGAGGCCATCTACAGCAAACCCACAGCCGATTAATATACTGAATGGAGTAAAACTGAAAGCATTTCTGCTTAGAACTGGAACCAAACAAGGATGTCCACGTCACCACTGCTATTCAATATAGTGGTGGAAATTCTAGCCAATGTAGTCAGGCAAGAGAAGGATATGAAGGGTATTCAAATGGGGAGAGAGGAAGTCAAACTTTCACTCTTTGCTGATAGTCTTATACTTAGAAAACCCTAGGGACTCAACCACAGAACTCCTAGAAGTGATCAAGAAATATAGTAAAGTTTTGGAGTACAAGAATAATATTCACAAATCAATAGCCTTCATATACACTAGTAACAGCCAAGCTGAGAATCAAATAAAAAACACAATACCCTTCACAATAGCTTCAAGGAAATTGAAATACCTGGGAATATATCTAAGAAAGGATGTGAAGGATCTTGACATAGAGATCTATGAAACCCTGAGAAAAGAAATTGCAGATGATGTTAACATATGGAAAGAACATACTATACTCATGGCTGGGAAGAATCAATATTATTAAAATGTCCATACAACCCAAAGTGATCTACAGATTTAATGCAATCCTATCAAAGTGCCAATGTCATACTTTGAAGAAATAGAGGAATGTAATTCTAAGAAATAAAAACAAATCTGGAGGCATCACATTACAATTTCAGGTTATACTCATGTCTACAATGATCAAAACAGCATGGTAGTGACACAAAAATAAAGATATAGATCTATGGAATAGAATAGGTAACCTAAAGATGAAACCAGTCTCTTATTGCCATCTGATCTTCCAGAAACCAAACAAAAGCATGCACTGGGGAGAAAACAATCCTTATTTAATAAATGGTACTGGGAAAACTGATTAGCCACATGTAGAAGACTGAAATTGGACCCGTACCTCTCATCATGTACAAAAATTTACTCTCACAGGATAAAACATTTAAATTTAAGAAATGAAATGATGAAAAATCTCCAAAAGAAAGTGGGAAAAACTCTTGACAATATCATCTCGGAAAGGATCTTTAAGAACACCACTGTGGCAATTGCAGTAACCACAAAAATAAATGAATGGGATGTGATCAAGCTAAAAAGTTTCTGCACAGCTTAAAATACAACAACCAAAGCAAACAGAAGCTTGTAGAATGGGAGAAGATATTTGCATACTGTGAATCTGACAAAGGGCTGATAACTAGACTCTAAAGAACTCAAACTAAAAAAACAAAACAAAACAAAAAAGAATTTAAACTGATCAAGAGCAAACAAGTCCCTTTTATAAGTGGGCAAGAGACTTGAACACAACCTTCTCTTTAGAAGACAGACTAAAAAATACTTATTATCCCTATTCATCAGAGAAATGCAAATCAAAACCACGCTGAGATAATCACTTAACCCCAGTAAAAATAGCCCACACCAAAAAAATCCTAAAGTTGCGGATGCTGGAGAGAAGGGTACACTTTTGCACTGCTGGTGGGATTGCAGACTAATAGAGCCTCTATGGAAAGAAGTACCTAAAAGTAAACTTTCCATTTGATCTCTGAATCCTATTACTAGGTATCTACCTAAAAGAAAAAAAATCATTTTACCATAGGGGACATTTGCACTCAGATCTTTCTAGCAGCACAATTCACAATTGCCAAGATGTGGGATCAACTCCAGTGCCCATCAGCAACTGAATAGAGTAATAAACTGTGGTATTTATATGTACATACTATAGAATACTATTCAGCCGTAAAAAGATGGAGACTTTATATCTTTTGAAACATATTCTTCTTGGTGAAGTATCCCATGAATGGAAAAGGAAACATCCAAAGTACTTAATACTGATATGAAACCAACAGATAAATTGCTACATGCCCACACAAGAGAAAAACGAAAATATATTCAAGTGGGGGAGTGAGGAGAGGAAAGGAGAAAAGGGAGGTGAGTGGAAATTGGTAACTCTTACTTAATATGCACAATATAAGAATGTGTCACAGCATACTCCCTGGGTAAAGGGCTCAAACACAACTTGGAACTTTAGGAAAGAAATGAATACAATGTAACATAATCATTTCTATCCTCATATGAATCTGAAATTAAAATAAAAAAAAGAAAATTCAGATTTCTGGCATTTCCTGAGAAGTTAGGTGTGACAGCATTTACCTGGTCCCTTTGTGGCAGTAGTCAGCTTATTTTTAGATGGAACCTGTTGTCCTCAGTTTTCCACCGTCTGGCCATTCAGCTTTACTCAGTTCTTGCACCTGCTGGCCCTTGGAAGGACCTGTGCATTTTTTTTTTTTAGTTGAATAGGGCTTATGCTTTTTGAGTCTTACATTAGAAAATATGACTGTCAAATTGAGCTGCTGTTTTAAGGAAAACAGTCTTTTCATGTGGTTTTCCTTAAAAAGCAAACAAACCAAAAAAAAAAAAAAACCCACCCTAAACAAAAACCAAACCTTTTTGTTAATTTTTGCACGTTTGTGGTATTTATTGACCTTATTGATTAAATAAATTATTCTGACAAATTGATGTCACTTGTCATTCACTTTTACTTGAATACTTACAATTTTTGTATGTGGTATGAATATTTATATAAGTGCCATTTCCTTGACTGTTTAAGATCTAATGTAAATTCTGAATTTGTTTATGTGTCCTTATAATTGTTAGCTTTTCAAAAAAATTGCTTCTTTAGAAACAATTTGTCATTTTGAAGTTAAGACATAAAGTTAATTCAAGAATTTGCAGCTTCATACTCTGATTCTAGGTTCTTTTTCCCCCCGATACACTGTTTCGTCAGTAATGAGTTACTTTTTGTAGAATAAAATTAATAGTAAATTATGCTTAACTGTTTAGATATGACAGTTTTTATACCTAAAGTAAGGCTTGTAACATTGTACTTCTTTCTTTTTTAAGTATTCTTTGTTCATACGTCTATCTTACTTTTTGATATTTTCCTGATAAGTTTTAATTCTTTTTCTTTTGAGACAGAGTGCTGGGGGTAAGCAAGCAAGGAGACGGTTATGCTGGGTACAGTGCTGTGGTATCACCCTAGCTTACAACAACCTCCAACTCCTGGGTTCAAGCCATCTTCTTGCCTCATCCTCCTGAGTAGCTGGGACTAGAGGTGTGAGCTACCATGCCTGGCTAACTTTTCTATTTTTAGTAAAGACGAGGTCTTACTTTTGTTCAGGCTGATCTTAAACTCCTGAGCTCAAGGGATCCTACCTACCATCTCAGCCTCGCAGAGTCCTGGGATTATAGATGTGAGCTACCATGCTTGGTAGTTTTAATTCTTTTGTTAGGATGTGTTCCTGGCTTATTTTGAATTTGAGGTTATACTGCTTTGTTGTTACATAAATTTTCAAACTATATAAACTCCTTTCACACTCCTTTGTGCTGGAGACTAGTTCAAATTTGCTTGAAGTTAAGACATCAGTGTTCAGTGCATTCTTGAGGTTTTATTATAACCATTTTGGCATACTTTCTCACCCTGCTCTCAATAAATCTACAAACTGTAGTTCTAATCTGCATTACCTATCTTTAGCTTAAATGAATAAAGTTGAAATTTAAATCAGTTCATCCTATCAAATTCCTCTTGCAGAATAAGTTATGCAATGAGATATTTATTTATTTATTTTCTCAAGAATTTTATGTGCAAATACAGATAAAGCAGAAGAGATTAACACGAGATAGTTATTTATTAACATTAGCAGGACTTTGTGGCCAGTTTCTAGGCAGTTTGGTTTTAGGATTCATATCTTTTCTCTTTGGCTGTAGTTGGGTGCTACTTGTTGATTGTTGTCCTTTTGGCTTAGATTTGATGGGGAGATTGCGAGTTCTGGCCATGACTCAGTCTTCTAGGCCAATGGCAAGGATTAGACAATGTTTCCAGTTCGCTAGTGTCCATTTTATTGGACTGACTGAGGGAGAGACCAGGCCTAGAGAATTTGAGGGGGGGGGGCTTAGGGACCACTCTCCACTTTTGTTTTTTCTATTTTAGTTAAATATTTTATTTTTAAAAAATTCTTTCTTAAATCACAAGTGTGGACACTAATGCATTTATGGGATACAATGTGCTGATTTGATATACAATGTGGAATATTGACATCTAACTGATTAACATAATCGTCTCCTTGCTTTCTTATTTGTTGTGGTAAAACATTCATACTCTATTCTTAATAGTATAGAAGTATATCTTTTATTGTTGGGGATTCATTGAGGGTACAAAGAACCAGGTTACATTGATTGTCTTTGTTAGGCACTCTCGACTTTTGGAAACAGATGTTTCTCTCCTCTCCACCTTTCCTTCCCCAGAAGGGAGGTGAGATGTTGCAGAACAAGGAAATCAACTACCAGTTGCATTTTAGCTAAATTCCAGCTAGGTGGATTAAAAAAAAAAAAAAACTCCTTATATAATCTTTAGCTTTTCATACCTTTACCATTTCTAATAATGCTATTATGTTTACAGAATTATTTGCTTAAAGGTTAAATAGTGAACCTCTACCATAAACATTCAGGTTTTTTTTTATCTCTTGGACTGGTGGCTGTATGCTACGTGGTTGTTTTCTGGAACTCAGAGTCTGATAAATATTGATTTTTTAATCTTGGTTATTATATTTGATAATTTTTTTTATATGCAAAATAGAGAATGATTGTTTTCATTTAAAGAAATTTTTATCATTTTTTTTAAATTCAAAAACTTATTTTGAAAAAGTTGTGCATTGCCATTAATAATGAATTTTAGTCAATCTTCTCTTTTGTGATTTCAGGACAAAAATTGCCCAAGATATTGAACGGCTAATACATCAGAGTGACGTCATAGATCGTGTGGTATATGACTTAGATAACCCAAAGTAAGTCTCAATTTTTTAAAAAATTGTATTAGTTTTATTTTTACTGTAAAATTTAAGCATTATTTCTGAAAGATAAAAAAAGGTAATTTGACTTACACCTAGTTTCTTTTACTATATTGTCATCCTTTGGCACGGATGTAATAATGTAAATCATGTTCATTTTCTTTAATTAAGTATATCACATGCTTTTGTTTGTTTTTAGGTAGATTTTAAAAATTTATTTTATTTTGTTTTAGTTTACTTTATCTTATATTTTATTTATTATTTAATTTAGTTTAATTAATTTATTTAATTTATTTTATTTTATTTTTCCTAACCACAGGCAAGCAATTAGGTAAATTTTTTAAGGGGTTTGAGATAAATTACAAACTGATACTCTGTTTTTAAAAAACTGAAATTCCATTTAAGAGAGTAGACTTTTCACATGAAGTGCTGCCTTGTCCTTTATATCCTCAGGACAACAGATTACCATTCCTTTGGAAGGAGCATTGGCTAATTCTCTGCCATCCCCACTACCCCTCTTATTTCTTACTGCTTTCCATCTACTTTAGTCATTTAAGTTACCTGCCTAATGTCTGAAGCCATTTGTTTGTGATCCTTGGTGCCTTAGTTATTTACTATTTAGGATTATTGTTGATATCATCACATCTCAGGTTTTAAATATACGGAAGTAAGTGAAAATTATAAACATTGAGTGTGACTGATACTTAGTTACCTGTTTTCGGAAATGAGAAATTCATTTAGCCCTCTGTGGGTCCCCCCCAGTATGATACTTCTGGGAAATTTCATATTTTACTGATCAACTTTGGAGGAGATAAAATGCTTTTTAAAGACTTTATTAGATGAGTACAAGCTGTAACAAAGCTAATGACTAAATTTGAAATTATGTTGTAATAAAGAAGACATATCTACCTTATTTATTATCTTAGTTATTTTAACATTTGTAATTCTGTTCTGATAAAACAGGCAGAGGTGGTAAAAATTGAAACTTATTAAGAATGCTGAGTGTGGCATACGTACCAGTGATATTTCTAACTAAAATGACTTTAGACAAAATGATGGAGCTTCTTAGAGTCTCAATTTTCTCCTATTGGAATATAACCTACAGAAGAGCAAGAATTAGGATTGAGTCAGGGAACCAAACAGAAATAACTAAACAGTTACCTGGTACTCAGTAGGTGCAGGATAAATGCTTACTAAAATAATGAATGTGTGAAATGAGGCTAATAACTGCCTGTACCTTTTTGATGCTATTAAATAAGATAGTAGATAATGTTGCTCTCTAAATGGAAAATCATACAGTCTCCTGACAACTGCATGGTTTAGTAGAATTATTGCTTCTCAGTACAAGTCATATAGTTTTTAAAATGTCTAATTTTTTCCTATATGATAATAGAGATGATAATTTATTCAGAGAGACAAAAATTCTTTTATATCACTATTGAATGTAGGAACAAGTCTCTAATTATAATTACAATGTTTTGATCTATAAATGTTAGTCAGATTTTGTACCTTGCTTGTATTTTTTTTTTTTTTCTTTTAACCTTGCTTGTATTTTTTATGTTCTTTGGCTTTAAAATAATGTGGAATGTGATGTGGCAATAATACTGTCTTTTTAATCCATAGTGTGGTTTTACTTATTTTATTCGCCAGTGTTTTTTTAATATACTTACTTAAAAAAATTCATTTAGTTACATCATTCCAGAAGAAGGAGATGTTTTGAAGTTTAACTCCAAATTTGAATCTGGGAATCTGCGTAAAGTAATTCAAATTAGAAAGTAAGTTACCTAAATTTTTTTTCCTTTTTTTATGTGCATAGAAATTTTCCTAATTTTCATGAGTTCTTTTATCTTCTATTTGCAGAAATGAATATGATCTTATTCTGAACTCAGATATAAACAGCAATCATTATCATCAGTGGTTTTACTTTGAAGTCAGTGGAATGCGCCTAGGTGTTGCTTACCGGTTTAACATCATTAATTGTGAAAAGTCCAATAGTCAGTTTAATTATGGTAAGACAATTTATTTTCCTAATTGAGAGGGCATGCAAGCATCTTAACTGTAGAATTGAAGCTTAAATAATTATTAATATTTTTTAATGTTGCAATGTATTCTTTTGTTTTCTCAAATTCTTTATTATGTAACATTTGAAATAGGTTAAACTTCAATTTGTTGTTTAAAGAGTCACTCGTTTAGGCAAGCCCTATGAAATTTAATGGTTATGGTTGATTTTATCCTAGTTGAATTCAGTTAAAGGTTTATTATGTATATGCCAGTGGCTCCATCTGATAGTGTGATTTTTCTTTTTTAGCCTGTTACTGTGGGATATTATATTGGTTGATTTTGAGGATACTGAAACAGCCTTTTTTATTTGTGGAATAAACTCCACTTGGTTGATGTATATACTATTTAGTATTTTATGAACAGCCTCTGTACTCAAGAGGAATATTGATCTATAGTTTTTTACCTTTTTTTGGTGCTATATCTGCTTTTGGTATTATGCTAATACTGATCTCATAAAATATGTTGAGAAATGTTACCTCTTACAGTATTTTCTGGAAGGACTTGTGTGGAATTCATGTTAATTCTTAAACATTTGGTAGAATTCTCCTGTGGAAACCACTTGAATCTGGAGATTTTTCTTTTAATAGTTTTTTAAACTTGGCTTGGTACCTGTAGCTCATTGTCTAGGGCACTGGCCACATACACTGGGCTGGCGTGTCTGAACAATGACAACTACAACAACAACAACAACAAAATAGCTGGGCCTTGTGGTGGGCACCCGTAGTCCCAACTATTAAGGAGGCTGAGGCAAGAGAGTTGCTTAAGCCCAAGAGTTTGAGGTTGCTCTGATCTGTGCCACCACGGCACTCTACCAAGGGTGACATAGCTCTGTCTTAAAAAAAAAAAAAAAAAGTTTCTTAAACTAGAAATTTAATTCCTTGAATAGTTTTAGATCTGTTCAGATTATTTCTTTCATTTTGAATGAATTATGATAGTCTGTGCTTTTTAGGAATTGGTCCAGTTTTTCTAAGTTGTCAAATGTATGGAGAGTTATTTGTAGTATTCTTACTGTACTTTTGATGTCTGCAGGATCTGTAGTGATATCCTCTTATTTCATTCTTGATAACAATAGTTTGTATCTTGTCTTTTTTTTTCTTTGTCAGTAGAGTGACAGGTTTATCCATTTTACTGCCCTTTTCAAAGAACAAGCATTTTGTTGCATTGCTTTTCTGTACTGTTTTTCTCATGGGACAGTTTTATTTATTTATTTATTTTATTTTATTTTTGCAGTTTTTGGTCGGGGCTGGGTTTGAACCTGCCACCTCCAGCATATGGGGCCAGCGCCCTACTCCTTTGAGCCACAAGCGCTGCCCCTCATGGGACAATTTTAAAAATCTGTGGTAACATTAGCAAAAGTTATAAAAATATAGTCTTATTTAAGGTTTTCATATTTAGTACTTTAATAAATACAAAACTAGGGAGTATTTGTCAGCACCTAGCAGTCAGACATTATGTCTATGGAAGGTAATGTAATTGCGTGAACTTAATATCAGCATTTTAAAATTGAAACATTGATTTCAAGTATTTAATGTGATAACGGCAAATTTTTTGTGTAAAAGAAAAGAATTTTTTTCTGGCATACAAAAGAAACTTACATTGAGGATGGAGGAGGAACATTATGTGTGGCAAACTGTAAAATCTCCGAGGTCTCAATCATTTGTTATAATGATTGAAAAGCTTTTAACAACTGAGACATGAGATGCTATACGATATGTTTCATACAAATCCTTTGAGTTGTTAAAAGCATGCATGTAATCATGCTCTTTAAGAGGACATTTCTGAAAATTAAAGCTTTCAAGAGTTGAAGAGGTTGTTCTTAATTGTCATTATTTATGTGGAAAATAGGAAATCATATCCTTTATGACACATATGGGATAAAAGCTTCAGTCAGTTTTCATATTTAATGTAATAATTATAGGAAGATTAGGTAGCATAATGTCCGGTTTAGTTATAAACACTTTTCACAGATTGTAAAATGTTTTATGTAATCTAATTTTTAAATGCTTTATTCTTTTAAAAGTATATATTTTGACTAAAACTTTAGTGAGTGTATTGGTTTATATGAACAGTGATAGAAATATTCTCAATACAATCTTTCATATTTTTTATTTTTTGAAATAAAAGTATCATATTCTTTATTTTTGTGATTTTAGTGTGTAAAACATACAATATATCTAATTATTGAATATGATATTTCTTAGAAACATTTTTTAGCTGCCATATAAAGTAACTTTAAAAATTATTGTAGTAGAAACTCAAAGTATTATTAAAATAACTAAGCTTATTAACTTAGTTAAATGTGATGCTCACATAATGCTTTTAAGGAAGAAAAGAACAATTAGTTAAATGTAATTGTACTTACATTTTGTATGCTCCTTAAGAGTAAACTATAAATGCATATTTATTCCTGATGTGATAGTCAATACAGTTTTCAAATACTGCTCAAGTAGACAGCATTTTTATTAACTTTATTTCCTTAAAAATAGAGTATTCTTATAACAAGTCAAACTTCATTAAGTATTAAAAAGTTTTATATTAATAGCATACATTTTAGAACACTTCTCCATTTCTTAAAAACAAGTATACCTCCATGTGATCGATAAAATAATCTCTTTAGTGTCATTTGAAATTTTACTATGAATACATCTCTGTAATTAAAACTAAATTAAAGCAATGGGACAGATGGCTGCCTTATTTTTAAAATTCCTCTCCTCCTTCCCTCTTCTCCTTTGGATATTCTTATATGCATATTACACTTTCCAAACTCAATTTGAAGAGAATTTGGAAAATGGAATGGTGTTAAGAAGAAAATAAAACCATTGACAATGCATCGTCTAGAGATAATCACTTTAACATTTGTTGCTTCTTCTATAGCTTTTTTTTGTAATGCAGTATGTGATTTCTACATATACATACTTAAGTGTTTACTTTTTAAAAATAGGGCTCGTAACTCATGCAGTTTTATAGTCTGTACTTTAATCCAATGTTACGTTGTCAGCATTTTTTCTGATCATTAACTATTCCTCTGAAACAGAGCTTTAATAACATTCTGTAGAGGTAGGCTCGGCGCCTGTGGCTCAGCGGGCTAAGGCGCCAGCCACGTACACCTGAGCTGGCGGGTTCGAATCCAGCCTGGGCCCGCCAAACAACAGTGACGGCTGCAACCAAAAAATGGCCGGGCGTTGTGGTGTAGCTGGTGTAGTCCCAGCTACTTGGGAGGCGGAGGCAGGAGACTCGCTTGAGCCCAGGAATTGGAGGTTGCTGTGAGCTGTGATGCCACAGCATTCTATCCAGGGTGACAGCTTGAGGCTCTGTCTCAAAAAAAAAAAACATTCTGTAGAGGTACTGTAATTTATTTATTCAAACCTTTCTTAGACATTTGTTTCTAATTACTTTCTATTTTAAATGTTGTATATAAACATTATTATACTTAAATATTTGTGTTGTATAATTGTTTCATTCTGAATTCATAGAAGTGGAATATTTTAAATGCCAAGTATAAACACATTTTTTCTGATTGTAAAACGATAGCTATTTAATATAAGAAGTTTAATAAAACAGTTTAGATCAAAACCTCTCAGAAATAAAGAAAGCATCTCGAAAAGCCATTGTTTAACATTTTGTTGTCTATCCTTATTTACATTCACATGATTTTAAAATTAAATTTTACTCTTTCATAGATTTTGAGAATGATATAAAGATTCATGTGTGGCACCACATTTTTTTTATAAAACAATAATTTATTTAAAAAATTCCTCCGTGCTATTAAATATTATTGGCAACATCATTAGTAATGTCTGTGTAATATTCCACTGAGTCAGATACTATAAATTATTCAAATGATAACAGATTCAGGGAGAGTTAAGCCTTTCTGAACATTTCAAAATTAAAAGCTATCTTGCAGTAGATATCATTAATTATTTGTTTTTGTGTATGTTTCTGATTACTGTTTTGCCATGAATTAATTCCTAGAAGGAGAATTTATAAAAGAAAATGAACATATGTTGCTGAAAACTAAGGAAAATGGGTACTATAGTGTTGGTAAAATTATTAAATTAGTTCAGCCTTTTTGAAGTGCATTCAATCATGTGTTTTCAGTATTTATATTTAACATCATCCATGCGAAACTTATTTTGGTATTTTCTGTGAATTAGGATTTAACTAAAATCTGTCTTAGTTGTTGAGTAGCTACAACTGAATTCATTCTTTCTCCCCAGAGTTTTAAAATGTTATTGATGAATGCACTGAGTTGTTAGTTGAATATTTCACACCTATAGTTCATTTGTAACAGTATATACCTCATCTACTAATAAAATAAGGGTGGGAAATACAGCTCAGAAGCCAATATATGTAATTGTTCTATTTTGGCTGTTACAGAAAATGGTCAGGTTAGTAAAAACAGATTAGCACCTAATTGATAAGGTAGCACCATAACTTGCTTATAATTCCTCACTTCTTGAGTTTGAGTTGAATTTTAGTCATATGTCCCCATTGGTTGAAAACATCACAGTTCTCCCAAGCTGTGGTCCTAATTATACACTAGCCTTTGTTTGGGGGCTGTTTGTTGCTCTACTATTACTTTGATATTTAATTATTATTAATTAATTAATTTTGAGACAGAGTCTCAAGCTGTGGCCTTGGGTAGCGTGCTGTGGTGTCACAGCTCACAGCAACTTCAAACTCTTGGGCTTAAGGAATTCTCTTGCCTCAGCCTCCCGAGTTGCTGGGACTGTAGGCGCCCGCCACAACACCTGGCTATTTTTTTGAAGTTGTCATTGTTGTTAGTTGGCCTGTGCCGGGTTTGAATCCCTCAACCTTGGTGTATGTGGCTGGGGCTGTACCACTGTGCTATGGGCTCTGAGCTGTGTTTTTTAATTATTTTGATTTAGTATTATGGTTCAACATCTTGTAGTGTTTGTTCCAGAAACAATTAAAATTTTCTATGTATTTATTTTTTCTGAATAGTTTATTCTAAATATTCATAATAATTTTACCAATTAGTCAAAATTTCCATAGCATTAAATATATAGAATAATTTTCGGGAGGGCAAATTTGTTGTAATCAATCATTGGTAGTAAATCTTACCAATTAAGAACATGATGTGTTTTGTTTATTCAGGTTGTTTATGCCTTCACCTGAGATTTTTAGTTTTCTTTTTATGAATTGTATACATTTCTGTTTTCTTAAGTATTGTATGTATTTTTGTTTGTTTCTATTGTGAAAGAGTACTCTTCCCTATTTTCAAACTTATTACTTACAATTAAGAAAACTATTGATATGCATACATGTATCTAGATATACACACACATCATCTGGGTGTCCTACAATTCATTTGTGACACTGCCTATTAGGAGTTAGTGCAGAACTCAGGGGTTAACTTAGTCTCTCAAGTCTATCCCTCACTTCAGATGCCAATCAAAAATAAGTGAGGTCTATCTCAAGAATGAAAAAGTGAGCATCTCATGGAGTCAATAGTAATTTGAAATTAGTAGATGAACAACTATAGGCCCACATGAGAGAAAAACACAATTAAATTTAAGAAGGAGGGGAATGGAGGAAGAGGGAGTGGATTTGGTAAGCTCCCACCTAACAAGTACAATGTAGGGGTATGTGGCAGACCTCCCGGGTGAAGGACTCAACTACAAATCGGACTTTACCTTACAAATGCAAATAGTGTAACCTAAACGTATATGTCCTTGTATTAAGGCAAAATACTTTTTTAAAAGGAAAAAAAAAAGTGGGTCCTCTGGTTACCACATTTCTGTCCTACTTGGCTACAAATTAGGGGTTTCCATGACCACCTCAGGTTCAGTAATTTGCTATGACAGCTCACAGAACTCAGGGAAACATTTATGATTACCAGTTTATTGTAAAGAATACGATTAAGGATGGGTAGTGCCTGTAGCTCAAAGGAGTAGGTCACTGGCCTCATTTGCCAGAGGTGGTGGGTTCAAACCCAGCCCTGGCCAAAAAATGCAAAAAAAATACTATTAAGGATTCAGATGAATAGCCAGATGAAGGTGTCCATAGGGCAAGGTCGAGAAGGGTCTGAGTATAAGAGCTTTTTCCTTCCAGCTCACAGATGCCTTCATCAACTCAGAAGCTCTCTCAGCCCTTTCCTTCAGGGATTTTTATGGAGGCTTCATCACTTAGATATGATTGATTACTAACACAATATCCAGTTTCTTTCTCTTCATTTGAGGATGGGAGCTGGACTCATAGTCCCTAGCTTCTAATCAAGACTCAGTCTTTCTGGTGACCAGCCCCTATCTGGGAGCCCACCAAGAGTCACCTCATTAGTATAAAGATGTTTATACCAAAGGATACTCCCAAGAGATTTAGGCTGTCTTTGTCATGATCCAGAGTCAAAGACAAAATATTGTAACGAAAGATGCTCACAGTATCACTATCACTCAGGAGATTATACAGGTTTTAGGAACTGGATTTTTTATTATTTTGTTGTTTGACCCTTTGTCCTTCAGTAGAAGTTTTGGTTTTTTGTTTTTTTTTGAGACCGAGTCTCACTACATCACCCTCAGTAGAGGGATGTGGAGTCACAGCTCACAGCAACTTCAAACTTCTGTGCTTAAGCAATTCTCTTGCCTCAGCCTCCCAAGTAGCTGGGATTACAGGCACCTGCCACAATGCCCAGCTACTTTTTGTTGCAGTTGTCATTGTTGTTTAGTTGACCCAGGCTGGGTTTGAACCCACCAGCCTCAGTGTACGTGGCTGGCGCCATAGCCACTGTGGTATGGGTGCCAATCCTCAGTAGAAGATTTTAACCCATTTAAAATTATTCTTGTAATTGATAATGTTTGTTTTTTAATGCTTTCTATTTTTGTGCTTCTTGTTCTCTTTCTTATTTTTTAAGGAATTAAAGGAACTTGAGGTGGAGGGTAGACATATAGGCACGTACAAATCTTAATATTAAACATTTAGTATTATAAATTCACTTGGTTTTCTGTATCCTTGTTTGTTTTTACTTTCTCTATCCTAACACTCAAAAAAAATTAACATTATTTTAGTTCTATTGTGTTTCTGTCAAGCTGTCATTAAAAAATATTTGTTCCTATTATAATGCAATTTTATTTGCCTGGAGAAGTTCGTAACTTTTCCAGGTTCCTTTGTATATACCCTTCCCATGTGCTTTTTGGAATAATCACGTTTATTCCATTCAGTGTATTTTTCCCTGAATTATGTTTTTATATTGTCTTGGTTCGAATTTGCTTGATATACCTTTGCTTATTTTTTTCATAAACAGAGATTGGATTCTATCATTTGACCCTTTGTCTCCTATTAAAATTCTTCTTTAAATTGATATGTTTGGTTTTTTATGCTGTTTCTGTGCTTCTTTATTGTTCACTTTATTTGTTATACTTTAAGGGACTTCAGGGCATACTGTGACACTTCTTTTTGCAGTGAGATCCAAGATACAAATGCAAAAAACCCCACGAGAAACAGATCATAATGCATATTCTGCATTGGATTTTTCCCAGTCTTGTTCCATCTGCCTTAAGTTTAGTAGAGGTTCCTCCCAGAAACTGTCTGTTGTGAGTTTTCTTTTATTTACATATATTTGTAAGTATTTAACTAGGAAGTCAGTAGATGCTTTAAAAGGAGCTATTTAGAGAAATGTAATTTTTTATGCAACTATGATTTAGATGTTAGGTTAACACAACATAAAGTAATCTTCGTTTAACATCAGTAGAATTAAAAGAAGAATGGGACCGATATTTTAGTAAACTGGAATTCAACATTGTAAGCATTGTGACTGGGAATGTAGTTAATATTGTGATCATCAGTTCCATTTTAAATCCATTGTTTAGGGATGGTGCTGATGACTAAAGAAAATATTAGCAGGGGAAACTTCAAATACTTCAGCTGGAAGTATTTTTAGAATTATCATACACTATTGAAACGAGGAAGTATAATGTTAATCAGGAGAGTAGCCAATTATCTGTAATTTCTTTTTCTTTTTTTTATTGGGGCTAGTTGGTTAGGGGAGCATTTAAATATTGGATTCTAGAACGTGTGTGCGAGAGAAGTTCTTGGGCTCAAGCAATGCTTCTACTTTAGCCTCCGAAGTAGCTTGGACTACAGGCCTGTGCCACCATGCCTGGCTAATTTTTTAATTTCTTGTAGAGATAGGGTTTCATTATTTTACCCAGACTGGTCTTGAACTGTTGTTGGTCTCTAAAGTCACCTTGGCCTCCCAAAGTGTTAGGACCTGAGACACCACACCCAGCCTTTCCTTTTCATTTTCTTAGGGGGCTCTGTTGAATATTTGAATGATATTAAAGTTAAGAAATTTTAAAATATTTTTATTTCTTACTGTGTTCTTAATTATAAGGAGAATACTGCCTTTGGAGTGCTGAGTTTGAGAATTTATTTCTCTAATACTATATCCATTTCAATCCATCTCTCCCTCTTACCCCCTACTACTTGAAGGTAATTTGCTGAAATTACCAGTAGATGGCAGTCTTGTATTTTAGTGACTGGGAACTTTAGTAAAAAGTCTCTCATTCTCTCCTGGTCTCTGCCTCTCTTAAATATGTGAGGATTTTAAAATCTGTTCACGTGTAGATTGAGGATGTTTGGAACTAAGCAACAAAATAGAATTTTGGAGTCTAATCTGTAGCATTTCCACTCCCCATTCTGTGCCTCAAAGGTGAGCTGAACTGTTCCTAGATTTGGCACATGTCTTCCCTGACTCCCTAGTCTAGATCAGTCCCTCTGACAAATGTTACTTTTAATTTTTTTCCTTTTGGAGTTTTTTTCCTTTTATAATTTTGTTTTTTGTTATTTATATGTGTGGCTGATTGATGCTTTTCCTGCCTCCCCCATTCCTCCCTCTAACTTCCTCAAAATTTAGGAGAGACTAAGAATTGTGTTTCTTTTGTTGACATTTTCAACATTTGTAGTATGGGATTTCATAGATGTTCAGTAAATACTTGTTAAATGTATAAGGCAATGTTAAGACCCCAGTTCAAATGTGATTATCAACTTTTTCTAAATGCTTTATTTTAAAATAATTAAAAATTTAAAGAAAAGTTGTTTGCTTTATCCACGTATTAAGCGTGTTTGGTATATTTTCTACAAACAATGGTGTTTTTTAAATATAACTTCCGTACAATCATTAAAACCAAGAAGTTACCATTGATACATGAATCCTATCCTGGGACACCCCCACCCACCTTTACATTTCACTTTTTTCTCAGTAAAAGAGTTTAGCTCAAAACCACGTGTTGTCACATGTCTTTCAACTATTTTAATCAGGAAATAGTTTTACAGTCTTTGACATTCTTTTTATTATTATTTTTTATTTTTTATAAAATCATAGTTGTGTACATTAATGCAATCATGGGGTACAATGTACTGGTTTCACATACA
>CAUYON010120371.1:0-28440 GCA_963573935.1 Arctocebus calabarensis
GATCTTATAATCAATGGATAAAGTGAGAAAAATGTGGAATAACTTCAAATACAGGTGTCAGAATCTCTTCAGTCATGAGGGAGGAAGCCGTAGTGAAAATGTGGACATGAACTCCAACAGATGTTTGTCTGTCAAAGAGAAAAGCATCAGTATAGGAGACTCAGCTCCTCAACAGCAAAGCAGTCCCTTAAGAGAAAATGTTGCCTTACAATTAGGATTAAGCCCTTCGAAGAATTCTTCAAGGAGAAACCAAAATTGTGCCACTGAAATCCCTCAAATTGTTGAAATAAGCATTGAAAAGGATAATGATTCTTGTGTTACCCCAGGAACAAGACTTGCACGAAGAGATTCCTACTCTCGACACGCTCCATGGGGTGGAGAGAAAAAACATTCCTGTTCTACAAAGACCCAAAGTTCAATGGATACTGATAAAAAGTTCAGTAGAACTCGAAGTGGACTTCAAAGGAGAGAGAGGCGCTATGGTGTAAGCTCTGTACATGACATGGACAGTGTTTCTAACAGAACTGTAGGAAGTCGCTCTCTGAGACAGAGGTTGCAGGATACTGTGGGCTTGTGTTTTCCCATGAGAACTTATAACAAGCAGTCAAAGCCTCTCTTTTCCAATAGAAGAAAAATACATCTTTCTGAATTAATGCTTGAGAAATGCCCTTTTCCTGCTGGGTCAGATTTAGCCCAAAAATGGCATTTGATTAAGCAGCATACAGCTCCTGTGAGCCCACATTCAACATTTTTTGATACTTTTGATCCATCTTTGGTATCTACAGAAGATGAGGAAGATAGGCTTAGAGAGAGAAGACGGCTTAGTATTGAAGAAGGGGTTGATCCCCCTCCCAATGCACAAATACATACATTTGAAGCTACTGCACAGGTTAATCCATTATACAAACTGGGACCAAAGTTAGCTCCTGGAATGACTGAAATAAGTGGGACAGTTCTGCACTTCCACAAGCTAACTGTGACTCGGAAGAGGATACAACCACTCTGTGTTTGCAGTCACGGAGGCAGAAGCAGCGCCAGGTATCTGGAGACAGCCATGCCCATGTTAGCAGACAGGGAGCTTGGAAAGTCCACACTCAGATTGATTACATACATTGCCTCGTGCCAGATTTGCTTCAGATTACAGGGAATCCCTGTTACTGGGGAGTGATGGACTGTTACGAAGCAGAAGCCCTTCTCGAAGGGAAGCCTGAAGGCACATTTTTGCTCAGGGACTCTGCTCAGGAGGACTACCTCTTCTCTGTGAGCTTCCGCCGCTACAACAGATCCCTGCATGCCGGCATTGAACAGTGGAATCACAACTTCAGTTTTGATGCACATGATCCGTGTGTATTTCACTCCTCCACTGTAACCGGACTTTTAGAACATTATAAAGATCCCAGTTCCTGCATGTTTTTTGAACCATTGCTTACTATATCACTCAATAGGACTTTTCCATTTAGCTTGCAGTATATCTGTCGTGCAGTAATCTGCAGGTGCACTACATATGATGGAATTGATGGGCTCCCTTTACCATCAATGTTACAGGATTTTTTAAAAGAGTATCATTATAAACAAAAAGTTAGAGTTCGCTGGTTAGAAAGAGAACCAGTTAAGGCAAAGTAAATGCTCCCGTCCCCAGTGGGCATTAACGAAGTCTGCTTTCATGTGCATCAGGCAGTACACCTATAGAAGCACCCCTGCAGTGCTAGGTTTTCATACAGTATGTAAGCTTAGTGTTAGTATCTGTCAGATGCAGCCTGCTGTTACTTATTCAGATAAACGTGGTGCCTATTGGACAGCTAGAGGTTAGAGCTACAGGTGTTCAGCAAGACTACAAAAACATTTTGCCGATTTAGCTAACAGTTTGGTTTTTAATGGCTGTAGTAACTGAGTGAGGCAACTCTGGGGCATTTGCTATGAAGAATTCTCTTTCTTACTGAAGAACAAATTATTAATATTGGATGAGTATTTCAACAATGTGACTAATGTTATTGAAATTGTTTTTTTCTATGAGTTTTTCTATAACCTTCCAAAAGTAGTGATGCTTGTAGTTACTGTAAATCAAGCTTTGGAAGTCCAAAAATATTATAAAAGACTGCCTTCCTTTTAGAAAAAAAATGCAGTTTTCCGGCCATAAGGGCATAGTGCAGTTCACGTTAAGTGTTGATGTAGTTTATAGGAAGACTCCTTTTCTCTTCTGCAAAAGGTACTGTTAAGTAAACCAGGTTTTCTAAAAAGTCGTTCTTAAAATCTCAAGACTTAAAAGTTAGTAGTAGAATTTTATTTAAAGGCCCTAGGTATTCATTTTTTAATGAGTGCTTTAACTTAAAACATATTCGAATAGCTGCTGCAACGTAGTGTCTTGTATGTGATTTTTTTAAGTTGACATGTGCAGTCTAATCATTTCATAAAAGTTGGATCTTTTTCTGTGCCCATGAGTTTGTGAACCATGAAGAAAATGAGACTAGAAGATGCCCAAACAAGTCAGATAGTAGTAACGACCATGGTTGCTAATGTTGAGACTATTATTAAACTGTAATTAATAATTTGGATGGCAGTATTTATCTCTCTGTTGTAAACTCTTCATAGCTGAATTTCTTAAGTATAATTTATAGATTTTCAGTGCAGTTAATTCTTAATGGAAAATCTGAAACCTAAATTGCAGATTTAAAAGGTACTGTACAACCATTGTATCTGTAAATAACTTTAATTAGCACCTTTTTGTCACTTAGAATAATATGTAATACTACTTGAGTGAGTTCTTTTGGAAGTTATATCAAGTTCTAGTGTTTGCTTCTTAGTACTTGAACTGAATCTCTCCAGTTCTGTCTTAGACATTTTGCATTAAAGTAGCCAAATCCATTCTTGTGTCTTTTTGTTAATGTGCTCTGTACCCCTGGTGAGTGCTCCATAGTTTCCTTACCTGCTGCTACAGAATGTTATTTTACAACCCTATGGCTATTGCCAAGACTACAAAAAAAAAAAACCTATATTTGTATGCAACACTAA
Organism: Arctocebus calabarensis; assembly: GCA_963573935.1. Classification (NCBI taxonomy): domain Eukaryota; kingdom Metazoa; phylum Chordata; class Mammalia; order Primates; family Lorisidae; genus Arctocebus; species Arctocebus calabarensis. The sequence continues at coordinate 3,010 of CAUYON010120371.1, forward strand.
CCCTTTGACTGCTAATGTATGTTTCTGCTTGCTGTGCCTTGTTATGGCTGCTTTTTTGTGCTAATAAAGTATGTTTGGTGTTCTCCTTGTATTATCTGCTGTTTTATACATTTGCAACAATGTCTCTTATAAACGGAATGGTTTGGGGTTTTTATAAGTATTAACTGACAACCTATTACAGTTAATGCAGATTTACTGTACAGTCTAATACTGACTTAGCAGAACAAGCTAACTCTAAATTCAATACTCTAGTCTACATCTTTCCAATCATAATCACATATACTGTGGAACAGTATCAGTAGTTACTGCAAATTACTGTACAGTTTAGGTTATAATAGAAAATTAACAGAGAAATAATAAACCTAATGATTTCTCTGCTTGTAAGCAAAACATTGAAACTATCAAATACGTACTATAGCAAATTAATGTCTATAGCCTCCCACTGCACCAGAAATAGGTTAAATGAAGTCTTGTGAACTAATAATACATCAGTACCGTTTATTGGCTTTATGGGGACCATTTTAATTGATGATAATTATTGCCCAAAATGTAGAACTTTAACCAAAGACTTGTCCATTTTAAAGCAAAATGGGGATTAAAGGGACTCGTAATTTATGTTATTTCTAATAGAAGTCCCTAAAGAACATATACCAAAGTGTTTGAGAACTTCATCCAAACCTACTTTAAAGCATTATGTGCAATGAAGTTATTATGACATAATTATATTACATAATTGTTGGGTCCGTTTTCTTGAACTTATAATGTACCTGGAAAATAAACCTCTTGAGAAAAAATGTCCATAGTGATTATTGGGGAAGGTCTATATATATGAGCAAGATGATGTTTTAGAGAGGAAACTTGAAACTCCAAGAAAGTACTTGATGTTTTTATATGCTTGTAGCAAATTGATGTTCTAATTGTAGTTTTATAGGAAGTATTAATGCTTTTATGCATTTTGGAACTTTCATATGTTAAATGGAAATTGTTTTAAACATGTAACTATTTGAGTTTATGTAAGCATGTAAACACTGTGCTAAAAGTCACTTATGTTTCAGTTTGTATATATAATATCAATGTGCAACTTTTGGTTTAAATTTTTTTCTTTAAATATCAGTGGCTTACATTTAAAAAAAGAAAAATCACCAGCATGAAATTGCACCTAAGTCTATTCACTGTGTCCTCTTCTGAATCTTATTGTAACCTGTCAACTAAATTTGAGTTTTTATAGTCTTTTTGAAGTGTTTTAATACAAAACAGGAACTTCTAAGGAAGTTGGAACACAACTTCATAATGAAATAATTAATTCAAGGGAAGGTTTGTTTTGATTAGTATCCATTTTCTTTCTTTCCTTGTCACCCTTCTTCACACCTCTCCTCCCCTTAGTATGTATAGATATACATTTATATACACATACATGTTTATGGTGTTAACATTTGACAGTATTGCCACCTGATTTAAAATCATTTAGAGGCCATATTCTGTAGATACTGCCTGAGGAGTATCAAATTTTATCTGCACCTAAAGTTTTACCTTGCTTCTATAGTGTTGTAATACAGTCACCTTACAAGGAGAAAAAAATTCATCAGTATTTTTTTTTTAATTTTTTTTTTTTTTATTTTTTGAGACAGAGCCTCAAGCTGTGACCCTGGATAGAGTGCAGTGGCATCACTGCTCACAGCAACCTCCAATTCCTGGGCTCAAGAGAGTCTCTTGCCTCGGCCTCCCAAGTAGCTGGGACTACAGGCGCCCGCCACAACGCCTGGCCATTTTTTGGTTGCAGCCATCATTGTTGTTTGGCAGGCCTGGGCTGGATTTGAACCTGCCAGCTCAGGGGTACATGGCTGGCGTCTTAGTCCATTGAGCCACAGGCACCAAACCTCATCAGTATTTTCTTTCCTGGGTAAATGCAGTAAAGAATTTGAAGAAGAAACAGTTTGGATTAAGTCCAGTTTCCAGGAGTCATAATTTATATTTTTAGACAAAAATTGAGCCCAAATTATCATTCTCTACATACAAGTCTTTATTTATATGGTCTTTTAGAAGGGTTATATAAGATTTTTAATGGCTTGAACCATAAAAACTGATATTTGAATTCTAAGCTTTGTTTTGACAAAATCCAAAGTTGATGAATTTTTTATTTGACATTTTGATCTGGTTGCTATTCATTTTTATCTGAAAGCTTCCTTTTCTCCCTGGCACTGAACACTAACGTCCTAAGTTTTATTGAAACTGATCTTAAATCTCTTACTTTCATAGCACATAGCGGAAACTGCTTTTTTAGTGAAGGCAGAGAACCTGTGGGGGAGTCAGGGTCCCTCCAAAGGAAGAAAGTGACTGAGCCAGATCATCTCCGAGTGTGTGTTCACGTGAGGCAAATGTCACCAGGTTGTTTGCTTATTCTGGACCCCAACGCAGTTTTACTTAGATAAAAGGTTAAAAAGTACACAAAGGGCTGACTCAAAGGTGAGAAAAATTTCCAAAGAAGACCTGTGTCCTGCATGTGCAAAAAAACTACATATATGAGGCTCAGGGTTGGTTTTGCATGTTTTGCAACAGCTGATCTAGGACATAGACTTTTAAAATAGTACATACTAAAGAGGTGTGGGGTAGAATTTTTGTGGGAAGGAGTTGGGGTTTTTTGGTGTGTGGAAGTGGTTGTCATTGCAAAGGATGGATGCACTGGAGCAACTGTTTTCATGCCCTGGAAGCTTGATTGAACATGACTCTTCAGCCATTCATTCAACAAATTTTCATCAGAGCCCCTGTGCCAGTCACTATTTTAGGTAACAGGTGTACATGGGCGTGGGAGACAAAGTCATTGCCTTCTGGGGCTTATTACATTCTAGTACATAAGACAGCAATGAAATACAAAATAATTTCAGGAGCTATGAAGAAAATGAGGCAAAATATAGTGACAGAGGGGCAGGAGGCACAATTTTATAGGATCATTGGAGCATTGTAGCCTTAAATGATAAGGAGATCACACCAAGATTGAGGAATAGCACATTCTAGATGAAGAGAACAATAAAGCCCGTCCCCAAAGCAGGAATGTGATCATATGTTGAGAAACAATGTCAATAATGTGAGTGTGGTGGGCAGGGGTGGGTGAGGAGGTTCTAGAGGTTGGCAAGGACCGGACATTTAGGGCTATAAGTCCCCCAGTAAGAGGCTTTGATGTTAGTCCCGTGAAAAACCATTCGAGGGTTTTAAGCAAAGGCATGATATGGTTTGCTGCATATCCCTCTGGTAGGTGGAGAATGGACTGATGAGGCCGGATAAGAGAGACTTGCAGCTATCCAGGTGAGAGGTGGGAGCCTGAATGAGGTGGTAGTCTTGGTGGAAAGTCAGATTTAGGATGTATTTTAGCAGTAAAGCTAAAGTTGGGTTAGGAGATGACCAATATGGGCACAAGCAAAGATGGTGATTAGCTGAGATTTCAGAAAACCAATAGAGGAACAAACTGGAGGGTATGAATCAAATCATGCCTTGGACTTGTTGACTTTTGAGATTCCTATTAATTATCCCAATAGAAACAGTGAGTAGGCAATTGTATGTATGACTGTAGAGTTTAGGGTAGAAAATGAAAATGAGGAATCACTATATGGATAGTATTTAAAAACCACAGGATATGACACCCAAGGATTTTCCATGGAATGGTGTATTTCTTTGAGGGAAGTAATTATGGCAACAATTATCTTAGTTTGTCAATTCAGCATTCCATATCATTAGATAGATATTTTAAGACATCTACCTTAAAGGGCTTGCCTGTCAAAAAGTTTTAAAATACTGGAATTATAATGTTGCATTGAGTTTTAAAACTTTATCCACATCAAATTTGTTATGCTTTTTCCATGTCTTGCTTGTGTATCTTTTTTTGGTGTAAATTTTTATATATGAGAAATCCAACTTCATTATGGATTATTTAGAAAGGACCAAAAATTTTATAGTAGTAGTACCAGAGAGGAGTCCACGCTATGATTTTGTTTACCACAACCACCCTGTCTTGACCCTCTCAACTCCTATTTTATAATCTTTGAGGGCTAGCTATTAATATTTGTTATATACGGTTCCATCATTTTCCATGCATTCTTTTTTTTTTTTTTTGAGACAGAGTGTCTCACTTTGTTGCCCTTGGTAAAGTGCCACAGCATCTAGCTCACTGCAACCTCAAACTCTTAGGCTCAAGCCATTCTCTTGCCTCAGCCTCCCAAGTAGCTGTGAGTACAGGCACCCACCACAAACGCCCGGCTGTTTTTAGAGATGGGGGTGGCACTCTTGCTCATGCTGGTCTCAAACTCATGAGCGGAAATGATCCACCTGTCTTGGCCTCCCAGAGTGCTGGGATTATAGGTGTGAGCCACCATTCCAGCCCTTCCATGCATTCTTAACAGAAAGTCACATTTTATAAAATACACAGTTAAAGAAAGTTATAGGCTTTGGGCTAATTATTGAGGATTTTTTCCAAGAAAATTGCAGTAGAAGATGAGGCCCCTCGTTTCACTAAACTGCTGAGGACACCAGCAAATATATAAACGTATGATGATGAGAATAAATGGAAATAAACCCAAATAAGAACTGATTGTGCTGATGGTAAGGAAAAACAGAAGAGTGACCCAAATGGAGTCAGGTTGATTTGGGAAAGAGTCTTGGCTTTCTACCATCACAAAAATGTCTTGAGTTAGCAGAAGGTGGTGGAGAGGCCAAGTGTAGAAGTAGGATATTAAGAGATTGGAAGGTGGAAGAGTCCATTGATAGTGGAGTTTGAATCTGCTAGACTCAGCTGTCCAAAATTAGCCAGCATAGAAGCAAGGAAGAGTTAAAATTGTCCAGCAACTATGGAATGTAATCAGAAGGGCTTGGAGTCAGGAAGTCCTGTGAGATTGGCCTAGATCAGGTCGCTTATGCTGGATTTAAACTGAGGAGCACACGTGAGAGAAGTTGCAAAAGAAAAATTAGCACAAGTTGGTAAGGAGGAGCAAGCACTTTGCTTGCCTAGGAGGATCCTAATGAAATATGTCAGAGTTCTCCAACTGTAAGCAAATCATAAAGCCAAGCTGTGTCTTCCCTTTCATATAATCCTGCCTTTTCTTTCTTTTTTTTTTTCTTTTTTTTTTTTTTTTGTAGTGAGACTCTGTCTTACTTTATTGCCCTCGGTAGAGTGCCGTGGCGTCACACAGCTCACAGCAACCTCCAAATCCTGGGCTTAGGTGATTCTCTTGCCTCAGCCTCCCGAGTAGCTGGAACTACAGGGGCCCGCCACAATGCCTGGCTATTTTTCTGTTTTGCAGTTTGGCCGAGGCCGGGTTTGAACCCACCACCTTCAGTATATGGGGCCGGCACCCTATTCGAGCCACATGTGCCACCCCTGCCTGTCTTTTCAATAAATCTAAATATGTATAATATATTTTTGAAAGGCACATTTTAGTGCAAAGAATTAATAAATACTTAATCATATCAGGAAACCATCACTACTAGCTATGCTTATATAGAGAAAATTAGGTCAAATCTAAAGGAACATCAAAAAAAATTTTTTTTTACTTGACAAAAATGCTGATAAAAGCTGTCAAAAATAAGATTTAAAAGGAAGTTACTGAATTTAACACCCCAAATCCTATTATGATCAATGTAATGTTTCTTATATTACTGCCTAACGTTTCTTCTAGGTATTTACTGAATATCTTTTTCTAACTAGAAACCCAAAATGTAGGGGCTCTTCTTTTTTCCTAATGATTTAACTTTTTCCTTGTCTATTTTAAAATACACGCAATTAGGGCAGTGCCTGTGGCTCAAAGGGGTAGGGGCGCCGGCCCCATATGCCGGAGGTGGTGGGTTCAAACCCAGCCCCAGCCAAAAATTGCAAAAAAAAAGGATCTAAAATACATGCAATTATCCACTTAATCCTACCTTTTTATTTGCTTTTAATTCTGAAAGGGCAAAATATTTTAAATTTATTGCACTTAAAAAATTGAACAGGAGGCCAGCCATAGTGGCTCACGCCTGTAATCCTAGCACTCTAAGAAGCCAAGACAGGTAGATTGCTTGAGATCACAAGTTCAAGACCAGCCTGAGCAAAAGCAAGACCCTGTCTCTACTAAAAATGGAAAAACTGAGGCAAGAGGATTGCTGGAGCCCAAGAGTTGGAAGTTGCTGAGAGCTATGACACCACAGCACTCCACCCAGGGCAACAGCTTGAGACTCCATCTCAAAAAAAAAAAAAAATCAGGAATATTTTAAAGCTTTGCCACCTAATTTAAAATATACTTTTAGGTACTCTTGGGTGTGATTGAGACAATATTAAACTTTAGTAGCATTAAAGGAATAGAGAATTTGATATAGTAGTCGCCAGCACTGAATGATATAAATTTGTAAATTATATCTTTAAAATATTGTCTAACTTACAGTGAAGTGATATCTTTTCCTAATGATAATAGACTTGGAAGGCTAAAATTAACTTTTAAAATTCAGCTCTGCTAAATTTCTCAATCTTTTGAATAGTCAAATAATCTGAGAAGCAGTCGAGTTTATTGGTATAAACAAAATCAGTGTAAGGACCTACATTTGATATTGAAATGCTTCAGTTACAGGCTGGGCAATGTACCTAATAAATCCTGGGGAGAGCTCCCATTAGAGTTTCCTGACCAGCAAACAGACCATGTATATACATAAGCAGCAGGCAGGTTATGGAATAGGTAAGATTTACCAGCTGCCTGTGTCTAATTCTCTACTTTTCTTTGATTCCTGATTTAAAGGGGTTAAGAAACTTGTTCAAGGTCACAGAGAGAGACAATGTCAGAGCCAGACATCAAACGTGATCTGAGGCCAGCGCTCTTGTGCACTATACTGTTTGGATCCTAATTTTGTCAGCCAAATTAATATTTCTTTCAACCTTTTGTTCTCTTTTATTGTGTTTCAAGACAATAGATTTTTAAATAGCTGATAAAAATAGATTCTAAACCATTGAGAAGAGTGTTAAAATAACAGTTCCTGGAATCCTCTGAATTCATGTTCTCCAATTTGCCATTTGGGGAGGATCCTTGCCTTTTTCCCCAGCTTGTTGCTCCCCAGTGGTGAGCAACGGTCCCCTTGCTCACTGCTCTCTCTTCACACTGGCAACCTTCAAATGCTGTCATCCCAGTGTCTTTCCCACTTCAGGGCCTCTGCATGTGCCACCCTCACTCTTCCTTATAGCAAGTTTCCTTTCATTCTTTATCTAAGCTTGAGAGTCACTTCCTCTGAGAGACCGAAGATTCCCCCCCACGTACACACTGTTCTCTATATCTGCCCTGCTTTTATTTTCTTCATAGTCTTTTTTTTTTTTAGAATATAAAAGTATAAGTTTATTTTATATTAGAGGGAGGGAAAGGGTGGGGGGAAGACATGAGGAAGAGAGCAGGGAGTGAAAAGGGAAGATGGGGAGGAGAGGGAAAAGGAGCGAGAGAACAGGCAGCGTCCCAGCCTCCAGTCTTTATTATCAGACTTGCAGGTATTTTATCCAAATACTTGAGCTTTTGTGTTTTGACTCTCTCTCTTGAGAAACACTGATAATTGGAACTGTATCTTATTTGCTATCTTCGGTGCCTGGGAGAGTGTTTAATTCAGAGTAGGTATTTAATATTTGTTGAATGAATGAATAATCCATTTGTATTTATTTCTCCATTCTGTCCACAAAAAAGTCATGAAAACTTTATTGCTTGTCCTAAAATCTAGATTGCTCTACATATTTCTATAATCTCCTGTTTAGTTCTATGAAAAAAGGTAAGGTTAATCTGACATGAATTGTTCTTGTTGAACCCAGGCTGATTCCTGGAAGTTACACTTTTTTCCTAAATTCTCACAGGCTCTACCTTTAGTAATCCAACCTGGAATGCTGCCCAGGATTATGTCAAGCTCGTTGGTCTGCAGTTTGTGGAACACCTGACTCCCCTTATTTAAAGATAAGAGTCACCTCTTTCTGATATCCCAGCATGCCTTTCATTCTCAACACCTCTATGACTCAACCTTCAGAGACTTTATTTGGGGATGCTCTTCGTTTTCTAGAAGAGACTAATCCAGGCCAGGATATTTGGTTTTTGTTTGTTTGTTCTGAGACAGTGTCTTGCTGTGTTACCCAGGCTGGCGAGCAGTAATGTGATCACTGTAACCTGGAACTCTAACCTAATAAAGGTAGGGCTCAGGCAATCTGCCTGCCTCGGCCTCCATAGTAGCTAGGACCACAGGTGCCACCAAGCCTAGCTAATTTTTTTTTTTTTTTTTTTAGAGATGGGGTCTCACTATGTTGTCCAAGCTGGTTTCAAACTCCTGGGATCAAGTGGTCTTCCCACTGGGCCTCACAAAGTGCTGTGATTGCAGGTGTGAGCCTCAAACCAGGATATTTGAACATATTTATAAATAGTAATTATGGTTTTTTTTCTAGAATCCCTTCATCCATTCAGACCATTGATTCCTTCTTGCCTGGTTCTCTGCCTTTTTTTCCAAAAAGGTAGAAATAAAATAGGAATTCGATAGCTGAGCTTTCCCATCATCCATTAACATTTACTATATGATTTACTATTTATTTATTCATTGCTTATCTCAGACATCACTAAAGCTGTGTGTATGTTTTAAATGAAAATACTTGCCTGATTGTGTTTGTATGTGTTTTTTAAATCAAAATACTTGCCTGTTTTTTTTGTGTGTGTGTATAATCAAAATACTTTCCTGGTAGTTATATCAGATATCTTTATTTATGGATTTGGATCATCCTCTTTAAATATGTCACAGCTATCTAGCAAAAACAGATAACAGTTCTCTTGAAAAGCCTATACTTTAAGATAAAATACAGTGTTGTAGATGTTAAAAGCGCAACTACAGCCTGTAGTCCCAGCTACTCGGGAGGCTGAGGCAAGAGAATCGCTTGAGCCCAAGAGCTGGAGGTTGCTGTGAGCAGTGTGACGCCACGGCACTCTACCAAGGGTGATAAAGTGAGACTCTGTCTCTACAAAAAAAAAAAAGTCATCTTACAGCCCAACTCCTTTACTTGATCTAATAAAACATAGCGACCTTCAACACACAAAGACCATACATTGGAATATTTTCTTCTAGCACAATGCCTACAAGACTGGGCAAATAGAGACCAACGGTAATCTCCTTTCCCCATTATACAAAGCAATTCTTCTATAATTTAAATATACTATTATTTTACACATAAGAAAATTTGTTTTTAAGAAAAACCTGCCTGCATATTATATTTCCTAAAATTATAAGCTTCTAAGGATTGTATTGATTCTGTACAGCAACATTATGTATATCCCATAAAAATAAAGCAAGAAGTGATCTGTAATTCTTATTTTATTTGTGAAAAGGCCAGCCGTGTACAGTTTTATGAAGCATTTCATTTTTTTAGCAAAGTATTAAAAGATGATCTCATATACAGTGTAGTTATAAACAAAGCCTAATAAAGAGATCCTCAGAAATTCTTGTTTCTTCTAGGGTATGAAATTCCATAGTTTAGCTGCCAGGAATCTTGCTATTTGAAGCTACTATTTACACATAGGAATCACATTTAATTAGAGTTTATTATTTGTTATACTTTAAAGTTATTGGAAAATCACAAAACATTTCCCTCTGCTGACGTTCTAACACATTTTTAATTTACTATGCACTAAAAATTTAAAACATTTTATGTCTTGGTGGTTTTTGGAATGCCAATACCATTGCATATTTACTTGTTGAAATAAATAAATCCTTTTAAAAATCACAATACCAATTCTCTTTGGCCCCAGAAAATAGGCTTGTCAAAAACTCAACTGAAAAGCAAGTAAATCAAGATATATTTGAAATGCTATTAAATGAAGACTGAATCTGGACCAAATTACAAAAAGACCCTCAATCTTGGCTACCAAGGAGATTTAATGATTCATTCACATATCATTTACAGAAAATAGGCAATCACTGTGTCCTTAGCCAAGGACAAATTACATTTGCTGAGATAAACTCGTAAGTCCGATTTTGCTCTGCCCCCGCCCCTCACCTTTCCCTGGTCTGCAAGAATCTGTAGCTCAGCTGAGACTACCTTTTAAATGAATTTGTTAATAAAGAGCTGTATTTGCTTAAATGTGACTTGCCTAAAAGTACTGCAGTCCTCTCCAGTGGGATTACAAGTTATATTGGTAACAAACGTGCTCAGGTAACAAGAAAGAAGAAAACGACAACCTACAATAGTCCTGAAAACCCAAGGTAATACAACCATTTTCTCCAATGAAATAAAAGTAGTTTTGTGCCACGTATTTTAAATGGACACTCAAAGATTTGGGTGTGTCCTCAGCAAGATCTTCCCACAAGGAGCAAAATTATCTTCTTCTGAGAGCACTTCTGAGAGGTCCCTGAATTCAGCATTCTCCATGGAACTGAAAGTTGTAAGAGACTATGAGTCACTTTGGAAGAGCTTATTTAAGAATAAAACTAAAAAAGACTTCAAGTAAAAAGAGAAATTACCTCTAAAGAAACTATCTAGAAACACATACATATCCCAAGTTGTATACAACTTAACAAAAATAATACTTACCAAACACTCTCATAATTCTGTATTTTCTGGAATGAATGGCAGTGGAAGGAAGCCATATTCTAACCGGACATACTAAGATGTACTTCCCCACAATCCACCACATAGAGATCCCAGAGTTTACTGTGAATATTCTAGGAGCGTATGTCTAGCGCCAGAATTGGTTACTGCCAAACCAGGGTCCTGTCCAACATCAGACCATATCCACAGGGACCCTTGAGACAGTTAGTAAGGTCCAGGACTTTCATAAGAGATTTAATCCGCTTTGGAAAAGGGGCTAGAAATGCTCAGAAATACAAACTTTTCTATGACAGCAGTGCTTGCTTACAAAATATAATAACTAAATAAATGCTGCTTCACTATAATGGGACATGTTTAACCTAACGTATACAGATCTGTGAACTTATGCAGCTAGTCTTTAATTCTCAATTAGGATAATCACAATTTAGACCACCAAGTCCTACCCCTGCTCTTTTCTAGTACTAAAAAATGGACTTTTCTTCCTCAACTCAGTGATTTTCCTTACTATATCTTCTTGCTTGGCAAACAGCTCTGTTTTGTCTTTGTTGTGGTTGTCATTATTTTGCTTTGGTTTTTGTTGTTTTGGAGACAAAGTCTCACTCTATTGCCCAGGCTACAGAATCATGGCCTCAGTCTAGCTAATAGCAACCTCAAACTCCTGGGTTCAAGCAATCCTTCTTCTTCAGCCTGCCAAGTAGCTGAAACTACAGGTACAAACTACAGGTACTCACCACAACACCTAGATAATTTTTCTATTTTTAGTAAAGATGGGTTCTCACGCTTGCTCAGGCTGTTCTTGAGCTCCTGAGTTCAAGTGATCTTCCACTCTTGGCCTTCTAGAGTGCTAGAATCACATACAGGTGTAAGCTACTGTGCCTATCTGGTTTTGTCTTGTTTTTTTTACTCCACTGGTCTTTGTTATGTTCTTTGAAATAGTGACTTTTCAAGAATACTTTCATCCCCTTTTCCTCCACCAAAAGCAAAACAATACTGGCCTGGGAGTTGCTACTGGTCAATAGCACAATCTGGTATATAATATGTAAGGCCCTTAAATAACTGAAACCCAACAATCCTTTCAACCTTCACCAAACTACCTTCCTCTTCCTCTTTTACCAATCATGCCTACTGAATGTTCATAGATCCCTAGCATTTAACATCCTCTCATACCTCCATACTTTGGTTTATTCCATTTTTCTTCATAGAACACTCTCTCCCTGTGTCTGTGTGGCTACATTTAGCTCAAGTTCTTCTCTTAGAAATATCTCCTGATATCCTTCTTTAACTTAAACCCTGCAATTCATCCCTCCCTAACCCACACCAAGTGTAAATTAGGCTCCCTTCTTTATGTACACCTCTCTCAAACTTCTTTAGAGAGTGTTGTCAATTCCAAAATCAGTGAGTGCCTGCCACATTATAGGTACTATAAGGTTCCCAGTTCTGGGTATTCATATAGCACAGCTGTTTCCTTTCTCTTTTCTTCTTCTATTGTGTCTAAGAATCCTCAGTTCTCTTCCTTTTAACTTGACAGTTTTAAGCATATTTGGAACATGGTTATACTAGCTTCTTAAAGAGAACTCCAAATGAGATTATATACACAAGGAAGTTTTTCCATAGAGGGCTCAGCTGGTCAATCTGAGCCAAAAATTGAACTATCATTCATAATTCTGCTAAAATAAAGGGGAGGGGGAAGAACTCAAATGTTCACTCTATCTATTTGGAAAATGTATTCACACAGAAGCTTCTGAATGATCAAGATGGTGAAATATGAAATCATTTTATAATTATTTCAATAGAGAATTTTATCCACACTGCAGTAGAAAATCTGCCTTGGAAATTTCAGAGTGAAAACTTGCAGCATATAATTTCATGTTTCCTAGATCTTTTTAGGTAGGATAATTGTTAAAATATACATAAAAATCTGATAACCGCATCTTCACAAACCTGTTCAAAACCTTCCTACTAGGGATTCAGATTGGGGTTTGCATGACATCCTCATGCCATTAGAGTAAAAAAAAAAACAAAAACAAAAACAAAAAGGAAGCTTTGAGCAAACACCATCCAAGACTTCAGCCTCAAACTGGCTGCAACACCATATGAGCACAACACAGTCTTTATAATAACACTTACTAGGTTGAGGGATTCCTGCAAATCAATGGTTCTAATGAAAGCACATAAATGTGATCTAATATAAAACACTCATGTGGGTCTTGCTTTGCTTTTTAGAGTGACTTTGGTCAACCTAACCTTTTCTTGTTTATTTCTTAAGTTCTAAGATGTAGCAATTTAAAAAATGTTTCGAAGCCACTTGGGACACATTGGCTCAGTTACTCCAGCTCTAAAATCAAACTACCCATTGACAAGAACATACTTAGAATCAAATATTGTAAATATAAATTGCAAATAAAAACGCTAGTCATTTGGAATCAGAGGGTTAAATTCTAACAAAATTATGTACAATTATACCTGAATAATAAAAGTGTGTCACTGAATTCAATACTAATTGTAATACAATGGGATTTCCCTATTGACTTGAGGGTATGGAATATAGAAAATAAATTAGGTTATTATAATATCAGAATGGAAGAAAACAACCTAATTAGATTTGAAATTTAGTACAAAATAAATATATAAACTATTATATTTTTATCCTGTACCTTTAGTCTTCTCCTGCCGCCAGCCACCTGTTTCAGATGTCCTCATGCAGAGAAAATAACAACAATGCCATTTTCCTTCCAAATACAATCAGGTTTTGGCAAATTTAAGTCAGTGTGTCGGTTAAAAATAGAAACTCGACCATAAATGTGATTTGGCAAATAACGATTTAAGTATTAAGTAGCTCCTACCTTGAATAGTACTGCATTTGCCATTTATCATCTTTAAGTTATAGGAAGAAAACTAAAATCTGCACATGTGGCTAAACAAATAATATCTTTCAAATTAATAAGACATTATGTAAGATACTTTTAAGCATACACTGAGATCAAAACTACGCCATTTTAGAAACAGAACCCCTGTTGAGAGCAGTCCTTAGTAGTTGTGATATTTCCAACCACTGCTTTTTGTTATTTTTTTATAGAACCACTATCGCAACTCCTTTATAAGTTAGTATCCAACTCTGCCAGAGGCAAAAACAACTATTATCATCAACATGTGCACCAACTGCCTTCAATGGACCCTCCACTGGATCCATTTAGAATTCTCAAAGTAGGCCTCCATAAATAAAGTTTCATTTAAATAGCCACAACCATTTGGTTACAAGTTGTCTACAGATGCTTTTGCTCTCTATCCACAGAGTTGAGTAGTTGTGACAGAGATAAACTTTTTTTTTCCTTTTTTTAAGAGACAGAGTCCCACTTTATCGCCCTCAGTAGAGTGCTGTATCATCACAGCTCACAGCAACCTTCAACTCCTGGGCTTAGGTGATTACCTTGCCTCAGCCTCTCAAGTAGCTGGGACTACAGGCGCCTGCCACAACACCCGGTTAGTTTGTTGCAGTTCGGCTGGGGCGGGGTCGGGTTTGAACCCATCAGTCTCGGTATATGGGGCCCAGCGCCTTAACTCCTGAGCCACAAGCACCGCCTGGTTCTTTAAAGAAAAAGTCTGCCAATCCCAAAAGTTTTTCAAAATAAACTGGATAACATTACCACACTGTTGTCTTCACTGTTCATCAATAGTATTAAATGAAGGTGATAAAATTCTTACAGAGTTTCTTAGAGCTTCTTTTATGATATTAGCTTTTTAATATTTATACTACATAGAACATATATATGTGATACTTTCCTAAAATACTGATCAGAGTTGACTCAGCAACACAGGTGAAGCTAAAATCATCTCAGACTCAAAATGTAGTATGTCTCCATCCAGCTCTCCCTAATTACTGTTACTCAGCAGTAAGTACAGTATTATCATAAGGAGGCTGAGTAATGACAGAAGCCTATTTGTGTAACATTGTTTTTGCTAAAGAATTTTCCACTGAAAAACAAAAATGGCTAGAAGTGGTTAAAACAATTACAGCTTAAAGTTTTGTAAATAAAAAACAATTGGTGTTATATTCTCAATGATGCTGTTTCCCTGCAAAGCTATTTTTAAATTTTTCAAGTAAAAAAAAATCCAAGGACTTAAAACTCCAGATTAAAATGTCAGATACCTAGATATTCAACAAATATCAAATGAATACAGGAGTTACGTGGATGTCAGGTTGTTCTCTTCATTGCAACTAATTTGAATGTTACAAGTTTCACTCTCCAAGGTTGAGGATATAGATCTGGCAAAGGAGTCTTTTGTCTAACATAGCCCATACACCTCAAGCCACTGCCATGAGGAAGGCTATCTAAGGACTATGTGCCAAGCCTGTCCCATTCTGCAGAGAATGGACCAAAACACATCACACTGTTTAAAAATAATTTATGAAAAACCTCAAGACCTGAAAGGCACATCTATAAGAAAGAGAAGAGTCATATCATTTTATTGTGGTGATAGCAGAGGCATTTATTTAAATGCTGAGCCCTTTCATCTTCTAACACTAACTGCCCCTGCCTAAGTTAAAAGCATTTCGAACTTCCAAAGGACTGGCCGCCCTGTATATATGAAGAAGAAAAGAGCCTGAGTTTTAAAATGAGTCAGACAGACCTAGTTTGAATCATAAATCTAGCACCCATTTCATATGTGATCTTGGGTCAATTATTTAACTTACGTCTCAGTCTCTTCACAAGGATAAAAACGAGATTATGCACATTAAAAGTTATCACAGGGCCAGGCACAGTGGTTCATAGCATGTAATCCTAGTACTCTGGGAGGCCGAGATGGGTAGACTGCCTGAGCTCACCGATTTGAAACCAACCAGAGCAAGAGCCAGATGCCGCCTCTAAAAGCAGCCAGGCCTTGTGGCGGGTACCTGTAGTCCCAGCTACTCAGGAGGTTGAGGCAAGGGAATCACTTGAGACCAAGAGTTTGAGGCTGTGAGCTATGACGTCGCACTCTACGGAGAGCGACACAGTGAGACTCTGTCTCAAAAAAAAAAAAGTTATCATAGGAAGATGTGACTCCTAGAACGTAAAACTAATTAAAAATAGCAGTTAAACATACATAGAACTATAGGCCATGAATATATTCTCAACATTTATTCCTCAGAAAACTTATTTGGCAGATACTATTATAACCAGCCCAAGGTCACAGTATTAGCCAGTGGCAGAGCCAGATGGGGACCCAGGTAGTCCAGCTTCAGCATCCATCTCCTAACTACCTCATTATACTGCAGCTGTCCAGCAGTATAGATCCAGCATACCAGGTAACTCCTAAGGACCATTCTATACAACACAAAGTGTTTAAATCCTTCTTCATCAACATTTCAATCTTCATAGGTTACTAACTTCATAGGTTAATCCTGCTATTGTTAAAATGATGTTGGCAGCACAAAGTGAATAACAATATGGTAATAAGTTCAATATCTGTTTAGGTCACTTAAATTTCAATCAGAGAAAAAATTTTTTCAAACCCCAAAAAATTTAGACTGGTTTTATCCACACCCATCACAAGACAGACTAGGAAAACAGAAAATTCTAAAGAAGAAACATCTCGTCTTCAAAAAAACAGCTCAGAAACATCTCTTCTTCAGAAAAAAAAAGCTCTAATTTGGTGACATCACATTAGAAACTCAGATCTGGAAGGGTCCTCAGTTTAACTCTCTTATTAAAGAATAGGGAATGAAGCAGAGAGAAAAGAATGGCTTTCCCCTCGTCCGGCAGCTAGTCATTGATCATGTCAGATCAAGTCAAAGAGTACCTTTCCACCACACTACTATGCCTAAATTCCTGTTAAACTACAAACTTGTGCCTCATTAACATAATGCCTCAATTGAAAGGCATGTATAGCCTGTTGCACAAAATATTGGAAATCAGCAAAGGGAGAGCAGTGATCCTCTTACCAAAGATCTTTAAAGAATGTATTTAAATAAGACATAGTAAACTTGTTAACACTAAACAAAATGCAGACATATAAATTTGTAAACATTCCTTATGTTCTTCTGAACTGTTGCAGTATTCTCAACATTGAACAAGTTTCCAACAGAAATCTCCCTCCTCCTAGAATCCTCCACTAGAAGACAAAAAAAAAAAAAAAAAAAATAAACTTATCAAGACATTTTTTTTTTTTTGTCAGAGTCTCACTCCCATACCCTTGGTATGATACCCTGGCATCATATAGCTCAAGCAACCTCAAACTTTTGGGCTCAAGTGATTCTCTTGCCTCAGCCTCCCAAGTAGCTCGGACAACAGGCACCCACCACAACACCCAGCTGTTTTTATAGATGGGGTCTTGCTCTTGCTCAGCTGGTCTCGAGCTTGTGAACTCAGGCAATCCACCCACCTCAACCTTCCAGAGTGTTAGAATTATAGGCATGAACCACCATTCCCAGCCCAACACAGTTTTAAGATGATAAATTATCAGATGGTTTATCTACACTTCCAAAAGACTGGATGTTCATTGCCCAGGTATGAACATAATTAGCTTGCTCCTAAAATACTTTTATAGGGTAAGAATTCCCTCATAGTAGATTACAGACATTTGTCTTTGAACATATGTACCTTTTGTCTAAAGCAAAAGAGATGGATCTGTTGTTCAAATTCAAAACAATCACATAAGGAAAGTGATTTTATTACCTGTTAACAGCTGATGTTTTCAACTCCTTTTAAACTAACCGGGACTAATACATATGATCTCCTCTCTTAGCCAAACTGAGAATTATGGTTCCAATAGAGAGGTAGCTCTCCAGTGATAAGCCCAGCAGCAAAACTGAAACAAACTAAACTAAGCAAACACAAAAAAGCACTACTCAAGAAAATGTCTTCAAAAAATTACTTGGGGAGGCTTACAGAAATTCCCCCCAAACAAGCAACAATTATCTTTTCCTCTATAGCATAAAAAAAAAAAAGGTAAAATAAAAAGGGCGGCGCCTGTGGCTCAAAGGAGTAGGGCACCAGCCCCACGTGCCAGAGGTGGCGGGTTCAAACCCAGCCCCAGCCAAAAACTGCAAAAAAAAAAAAAAAAAGGTAAAATAAGAAATAAAATAGTGATAATGAAGAAAAGAAACTTTACGTTCCAAAGGAAGAGCTACCAGACTACCAGACTTGGCTAGACATAAAATTGAAGGAGTCAATGAAATCATAAGTGACTTCAACATTTTGTTATCTGGGCAACTATGGGGATAATGGCCTCCCTGACAGACCAGAAGTTAAAGGAGGGCTAGTTGATGGGGAAGGGAGGCAAGGTCAATTTTACCCTTTTGAAGTGAATGTTAGCAAGTAGGTATATTTAGCATACATTAAGTATATGAAGCTGGATTATTGGTAATCCACCTGGTAAACTGAAGGGGCAGCATTTGAACCTCTTGTGGTGGCTTAAATATGTGAAGAGAAAGCCTCAGAGTGACAGATAGGACATGCTAACATGCAGCTCAGGAAATTTATTTATATCTGAACCCTCAGTGTATTACAAACACTTCCTCAGATAGTTACTCAGTGGTTGCCTCCTTGCCCCATACTTATACATTCCAAATAAAAGACAGAAGTTTCACATTGGGATCTCATTTCTAGAAAGATATAATTTAATACTATGGCAACAAACTATAGAAATCTGAATCTTCTCTCCCTGCATCAAAGAATATATATAATTAACCTCTGAACCATATCTGCATTAAACTACCACTTAGTACATATATCTTTAACACTTCATTTGATCAGTTTTCTTTTAAATACACATTTCTATTGTTACATTTTCCTTTCCACTGCTAATATGCTCTTTACCCTTTCTTCTAGTTTCAGGTTTGAATGCTGAGTCTCCAAATTAAAACTTCACACTAAAAAAAAAAAAAAAAAAAAAAAAAAATTCCTCCATCAGATAGGCCTTCTATGAATTGTTTCAATACCAGAGGTGTCAATGATATTTACTGCAGTTTCCATCCATTTTTTCTAGCAGGTCCACATTTATCAACTAAACCTTCTGGACACTTCTTTCTACCTGTTTTATCTTCTTTCGCCTATTTTCTTTACTTAGTTATATCATTTATAAGTTTTTCCAGGGAAAATTCTGACCCTAACTTTTTCATTCAACTTTTTAATTTTGAGTAAAAAGAAGAAAACTAAGGAGTGAATTAACTGTGTGTCACTAAATAGGTAGGCAACCTTAGGCAAATTATTTAACGTTTCTGAGCCTTAGTTTCCTCATTTATAAAATGGGAGGTAAAACTACCTATCATGCAGAGATGTCTTCCAAATTAAAGAGAACAAAGTAACAAATTTAGGATAAGAGAAAAATAGTATTTGATAATTAAACATAAATTTCCCATGTCACATTATGAAAGTAATTATCTCACAGACTGTTTCAGAACTTTGCTACCAAAAGTACTGAATGTACTTTCTAATTCTGCCCTTAATTCCAAGGACTGCCATTACATTACTACATTTTTATTGGAGGAGGCACCAGGGGCGTATACAAAGGGAATCTGGGCTAGAACATTGGGGCAGAGAGGATGGAATACAAGGCCAAGAAAGCCCAATCTCAAGATTTACCATGTTCCTGCATCCCTATATACCAGTGATTTTCAACTAGTGTGCCATAAGAGGATCTTAGGTGTACCGCAGAAATTTTAAAAGATTATTAATCAAATTATTTTTGAAAGAAGTTCAAAGCATAAGTATATATCTTTTTTAACTCTTTTTTTTTTTTTTTTTGGATCAACATAATTTAAGTATGCTGTGGAAGTTTAACTATAGGTTCAAGTGTGCCCTGAGATTTTTTTAAAAGGTTGAAAACAAAACACACTGCTGTATGCCCTAGAAGGTAGTAAAATCTTGACCACAATAGGCATGTTTGCAGTACATTTCAAGTAGGAAGTTACTACATTCTCTTTTGATTCACAGTTCCAAACTGAAATGAGAATTAGTGTAGTTTGTATTTCATTGCTAATTTGAAACATGACAAACATGATGACGACAACAGCTATATTAATTTTAAAAACTAATATTTGAGACTTATTACATATAAGACACTATGGTGAGTGTTTTGTTCTCATTATTAATCCTCATAGCAACCCTATGAAGTGGATATTGTTATACCATTTGACAAATGAAAAAAACTAAAGCTTGGGAAAACTGGGAGTCAAATTCAGATACAGTGTAAATTTCAAACATCTAATAATACAGCAACAAGTTATATGCTGACAGTACATAAGATATCTCATATTTCAGCAGTCAAGTTATTTGGGTATCTGTGTGGGAAGTGGAGCATCATATTCACTCAGCTGTATAAGTAAAAGCAAAAAGTAGGTAGAAGAAGAAAGGGTTACATCCCACAGTAGCAATTCTGGAATTTTTAAATATTAAAAATCATGACAGAGTCAAATTGAGCACGTCCTGCTTTGGGGATAATTAGAGCTCTCCAGAGCAAAGGTTCTCCACCTGTTTTCTACCTGACACATGGTGATGGATGAGAGCATTAAAAGCTGAAGCTATGTGCCATCATACACTCAACACACCCTCACCAGCCAGGCAGGTCTATATGAAATTCCCAGAACATCAGTTGCACTTTTGTGCTGTTTTGCCTTTCTCAGGGAAGCATATTAGAATGACAATGCATAAAAGAGGTTATGAATTTTCTCTGTACTGAATATGTAAATGTTTTAACATTTTTTGAACACTTGTACTATATATATATATACCAGGAATATTTTCTAATCCCTTTGCCTAAATTAATCCACAAATGATACTATAAATTAGGTATTATTTTATTTTCATTTTAAAGATGAGGCAGTTGAGAAACAAAATAAGTAATTTGCCAAAGATCACACATAGGGAAATAGTAGTGCCAAGATTCCAACAAAGAGGCTTGGTTGCAGATCCCAGGTCTTAAACAGGACAATAAACTGACTACTGGCTTTCCCCAGGGCATGACCCGAGTAGACTAGTGCCCTAAGAATTGCAGGAACTCCTTGCAAGATGTCACAATCAAAAACATTAGAATTTTTGTCTTTGTAGGATATGCTGAAAAGTCTCCCTAGGACTGCAAAGGTTTATTTGTCCTCACCGGGATTTTAGTTTAATCTCACATCCCTACAGGCCCAGAAGACTTCAGTTATGACAGTCCTCATCCTGGGTAAGCTCAACAGTAGAAATCCTCTCATTAACTCCAGCAAATGATACTGGCTATGAGGCAGCCCAGACCTGTAGTTCTAATGCTGGGCTACATAAAATGAACATTATTTGCATAATGCATAGGAATATAATCCCTTGCTCTAAAACAAGATCCATGTATTAAAGATTCTCTCAGTCTTCTGGGTAGCGCTGTTCATTCAACACTATTCCAACTGCTAGAATGCACCTGTGAACAAGAGTTCCCACACTCATGAAGCTTAAATTTTAGTGGAACGAAAACATAAAGTCAGCTTCCAATATAAGATGAGAGAGTGTTGGCACCATTCTAAATTCAGGACAAAAAAAAAAAAAAGAAGACGACGACGACGATATGAGGAAAAAGGGACAATGTTTACTCTGTATAGTATAAATGCTAGAACCCCCTTTTTTTTTTTTTTTGCAGTTTTTGTCCGGAGCCAGGTTTGAACCCGCCACCTCTGATATATGGAGCCTGGCACCCTATTCCTTTGAATAGGTGCTGCCCAATGCTAGAACCTTTTTAACTACAACTTGAGAATACCGGCCAAACTACTGCCCTGCTGCCAAAGCTGCTACCAACCTGAAATGAAAAGCAACATAGATGGATAGCACTGTTTCTGGCTCTCACTAAGATAATAATGTCCACCTATGAGTACACAGAAGGAGAATATAAAAACTCAGAAGCTTGGGTCACTTACCTTTTTATACGTAGTAGTATCCCCTTCCAAAACAGAGAAAAGAATTCACTAGCAGAGGGTCCTAAATGCTGCCATCTCTTGAAATTGCTATTATCAGTGTTCAAATTAATTATGAGAAGATAACAAACACACACAAAAAATTAATGATTATGGGAAGACAGTTTTCTTTTCAGTAGCATTTGGATGGTGAGGCCAAAGATGGTTCACAGTCCTTTGCACCAAAAGAGCAGTCCATGGGCCAAAAAACTGAATGAGGGAGGGAAGAATACCTCACACATACTAAAATCTGGTTATTCACCCATAGGTTCTCCATAAATGGTAATACCAGAATGTGAAGCACGATAATGAACTAGAGATACCTTAAACTCCTGGACTACAAACTGTCTCAGTCCCAGAATGGCCAAACTAATACCAAAATACAAAATTATAGTCCTGCATATAACCCTACAATTGTGCTCAGGCATGAACACTGACTTTTTCTTAACATACTCCTGTATTGGCTTGGTGCCTGTGGCTCAAAAGGCTAGGGCACCAGCCACGTACACCTGAGCTGGCGGGTTCGAATCCAGCCTGGGCCCGCCAAACAACAATGACGGCTGCAACCAAAAAATGGCCAGGCGTCGTGGCGGGTGCCTGTAGTCCCCGCTACTTGGGAGGTGGAGGTTGCTTGAGTTCAGGAATTGGAAGTTGCTGTGAGCTGTGATTTGCCACAGCACTCTACCCAGGGTGACAGCTTGAGGCTCTGTCTCAAAAAAAAAAAAAAAAATACTCCTGTATTCCTCTCTCAGCACTGAGATGGAGGAAGGCTCAGACTGCAATTCATTCATTTTTGTATTCCTGACATTAGCTCTAGACTTATCACAAAGTAAGCACTCTGAAAATGTTTCCTAAGCTAAAAAAATAAAAATAAGTATCCTCAGTATGGAAATAATAAAGATAGGAACCACTGGTGGGAGACACATTAAAATACAGTCATCATAGTTGTTCATTATGAATAGCTTGAACAAAATTATCTAAGTAGCTTAGATAATGATTTAGACAATGTTAATCTACATGAAAAGATAACATCATTTATAAAATAAAGTAAAACATAACAAAAGAACAAAACAATTTTCTGATAATTTATCAAAAAATTTAACTGCTCAGAATTACAGATTTATTAATCTCAATGCAAGTCAAGACAATCTCTGCAGCCTTAAGTAATAAGTTATTTTCAACTCAAAGATGAACCTGCCTCATATATATCATATGGCATTTATGTACTCATTCATACATCTTCATGTCTATGTCACACCAGACACAATGGGAGGTACAGGAGATCTAACTTTGAACAGGAAATCGATCCTCCTGAGACCTCCTACCCTCATGGATGGTTTTCCTTTCTGGTCTCATTCATCAAAGAGAATCCATACAGCCTAAATACAAGATGCTTTTAGCTATTATGTTTCACTGCAAAAATACTGGAATCATTTTTGTTCTTCCCAAAGTGGGAACTCAGTAATGCAACCATCAGTCAGTTTCAATTGTACTAAATCATGTAGGTAGAGTAGTACAACACAATCAGGCACTTTTAAAAGACACTAGAATAATCCAACTATGGATTAACTGATTTTTGCTTCTTCCCACACAGTTCTGATAAAGAACTTAATGTGTTCTATCTACTTAGAAAACAAAACTGAAACCAAATATTTTCCACTTCCAAATTAAGACATCGCTAAACTTACGCACAATGGGTCAACTGCTATAGCACTATTTAAAATTCTTTTATAAAACAATAATAAATAGGCAGGATACAGTGCAATCCTAGCACTTTTGGAGGACAAAGCAAAAGGAATATTTGAGAAACCCTGTGAGACCCCAACTCTACAAAAAATGAAAAAATTAACCAGCTATGCTGGCGTGCACCTATAGTTTTGGCTATTCAGGAGCTGAGGCAGGAGGATCACTTAAGCCCAGGAGTTTGAGGTTGCAGTCAGCTGTGACACCACTGCATTCTAGCCAAGTAACAGAATGAGACATAAACTACCATAACTGTATACTGTGGAATACCATTAACTGATTTTCTTTAACCAGTTAAAGAATGAGTTAGAACTATGTAAGAAAGACACAAAGTCCACAATGGTTCAAATTACTATTACTTCATTTTACAATGGTCTGAACGCAATGCATAGTCAATATAAATTGTACTTTTGAATTTTAATCTTTTCCCAGGCTAGCGACGTGCTGTACCACAGTCTCTCACAATGCTAGGCAGTGGTAGGAGCCACTGCTCTCCGTACACTTGGGTCTGTACAACTACAGTATACTGTGTTGCCAAATGATTTTTTGTAAGTATAGGCTAATGTAAATGTTCTGAGCACATTTATAAAGAAGGCAGACTAAGCTAGGATGTTTGGTAGATTGAGTGCACTAAATGCATTTTCAACTTACAATACTTTTAACTTACAATGGTTTTATCAGAACATAACCCCATTGTTAAGTTGAGGAGCATCTGTATTTCATATGGGGTAAGAAGCAGAATGCAGAAAAACATAGGCAATATGTTAAAAATCCAGATACAAAATAAAACTACACACACACGCAAAAACTACAAGGGTTGGAAAGATATCAAACTGCAATGATTACTGCTGAGAGGTAAATGGAGAGATTTAAAGGAAGAAATTGCCTTTTTCTATATAGTGGTAAATTCTTCTGAGATATTATCCATCTATCACTTGTTTAATTAAGGACATTCTTAAAGAAACTGTCTCTAAAACCAGATAAACAATCAAGATTTAGCATTTGGTCTTTAATATTCCAAATACTACAGAATAATTTTGTTTATGGTTTATGTCAGAATAACCAACATAGCATCTAGCACCAACAATACAGTACAATAAATGGAACAAACTTAGGAATTTTAAATTCAAAAAATGTAGGTCAGAAGAAAAGAATCTTATACTTTCAAAACTCATGTTCAAAGTCACTATAACTAGGCTGGCTACTATAGAAACTGCTTTCATAATACCCTGTAACTCACTTATAATAAATGTGTTTTACAGATTCATAAGCTCTGCAAACTACTAGCTCCAAAATAATCACCTTATAAATGAGCAACTTTTTTTCTTCCCTGGTTTTGCCATGCACACCCTTTCCTTTCCTTCTAAAAGTTCAATTTGGTGCTTGTTTCAGCAGCACACATACTAAAAATGGAATGATACAGAGAAGATCAGCACAACTCCTGTGTAAGGATGACATGCAAATTAGTGAAGCATGCCATATTTTTTACACACTCACACAAATGATAAAGCACAAATATAGTCTACCAAGGGGGAGGGGAAATGAGAGAGGGGGAAGGGAGGGGAGGAGCAACTGGTGGGAGGGGGAGGGCATTTGGTGGGATCTCATCTAATGTGCACGATGCAAGGGTATATTTCAAAATAACTAAGAATAAATTTTAAATGTCTTACCACAAAAAATAAGTCAGGTGATGGTTATGTTAAACATTTAAGGATTCTACACTGCATATCGAATCATCACATTGTACCCCATTAAGTGTATACAGTTACTATTTTAATTAAAAATGAAATAAAAATAAACAAACAGTTCAATTTGCTGACAATTCAAGTAGTTCAATTTTACACTAAAATTAAGAGTATATTTCCTCTGGCTCTCTCAATGTTTTCTTAGAAATGATACCTAAGGACTGGATACCCACGACAGTCAATGTACACTAATTATAATACAGTCATAGTATAATAGATACAGTATGACAAGTACAGTAGATATCTGTGTAAATAAAATCATGTTTCTTCTGTTTCTAAAAGGCTCAATATAAAAAGTGTAGCTCATCTCAAGTAAATTCCCAAATTAAAAAATCTGATTAAAAAATTAAAAAATCTTTGTATTTCCCACAGATTATTATTCATTATTCAAGTCAGACACTGAATTTAAAGAACCAAATATCAATGCAGAGCATACTGTCAAATGCATGAACTACAATTACCAAGTTGTATGTTTATATTAAAGT
>CAUYON010120372.1:0-22413 GCA_963573935.1 Arctocebus calabarensis
AATGCAAACTAATACATCCATTTTGGAAAGACGTTTGGAGAATACTCAAAGATCTAAAAATAGACTTGCTATTTGACCCTATAATTCCTTTACTTTGTATATACCCAGATGACCAAAAATCACAGTACAACAAACATATCTGTACCAGATTGTTTATTGCAACCCAATTCATAATTGCTAAGTCATGGAAGAAGCCCAAGAGCCCATCGATCCATGAATGGATTAATAAACTGTGGTACATGTATACCATGGAATATTATGCAGCCTTTTGCAGCCTTAAAGAAAGAGGGTGACTTTTCCTTTTTCATATTTACATGGATGGAGCTGGAACATGTTCTCCTTAGCAAAGTATCTCTAGAATGGAAGAAAAAGTATCCAATGTATACACTCCTAATATGAGGCAAATTCTTTATCTTTCAAGTGAAGGCTACAACCCATTTATTGCACAGGAAGACGGGGAAAGGGGAGAGGGAGGGAGAGAGAGGGAGAGGGTGGGAGAAGATAGGACAAAGAGTGAGATCACATGTGTGGTACATATTTGAAGGGTCAGGAGAAAACTTCTAAATGCGGATCAAAAATGTTTTCACATAGTAAATGAGAAAATCTCATGAATGCTATGTCAATTAGGTTGATAAAAATATCTCAGATTGCATGTGAAGCCTGCACACTGTACCCCATGATTGAACTAATGTACACAGCTATGATTCAATAAAAAAAACAAACATTTTTATAATATTTAATAAACACTAACAATGACTGATGAAGAAATAGAAACTACAGCGTGTCAATAATTAATTAATTGTTCCTTTTTTACCCTACAAAATATTTTTGTAAGTGGCTAATTAAACTTTCAAAAATCAAAAATCTTTGTTATCTAAAACTGCTATGAGTAATACAAATAAATGTTATTTAATAATTTTTCAGAGAATAATGTAATCTTTATATAAAAACCATAGAAATATGTCATGAAAAGTACCTATAAGTCCATATCATAGAGAAACATGGATGCAAATATACTAAAGCAATAACAAGGTATTTTTCACATCCATCATAAAACTTACATATACTAAATTCCTAGCACCTCCAAGTGCCACTGAAGTTATAGGGGACCTAAAACTTTCATACATTGCCAGTGGGAGTGTAAATGGCATAATCATTTTGGGGAGAAATTGGTCACTAGTAATACTGAAGATGTCCCTACCCTAGGAATCCGTAGATTTACATTTAAATATGTAGCACAGAAAAACCTACATGTAGGGATTTGTTCACTGAAGCATTCATATAATAGAAAATAATTGGAAAAAATATAAATGCCCAATAATAGGGAAATGGAATGATAAATGTGTATATTAATACGATAAATGCTAGCATATGATATATGCTATAAAGCATTATAACTAAAGCACAATTTCCATATGACTTAACATACAAATTTCAAAAATACAATATCAGGTGAATAAACCAAGTGCAAATGAATATCAGAGAATGATACCCTTTGCATAGAGTTTTAAAACACACCCCAATAAAATACATTGTTTATATATGTGGATATGTGTGTCTAGAAGTGCACACCACATTTATTTTATGAAAAATAGATAGAAAATTTATACATTGACAATAGAACAATTGCCTTCTGAGAGGAAAAGTAGGAAACAAAATCAAGAAGGCATACAATGAAGCCTTGAAGTCTGCCTGAAGAAAAAGAAATTATACCTTCAAAATAACTTAAAACAACTGAGGTTCAATGTACAAATTTTGACATCTAGGTGTGGGGAGTCTTTTGGATGTACTGTTAGACCCTGTTTGGTTGAGTAACTGTTGAGTTAATGTATATAACAGGCTTAGAGAACACAGTAGGTGCTCACTTCATTTTGATTGTCATAATTGTTCCTCACTAGAGATGGTTAATTATCAGCAGCAAAGCCACTTACTATCTCCCACTATGCTCCTTACGCACACCACTCAATCTAGTGCAGATGAGACATGCAATAATTTGGTTGATTGAAATTGTTCCCTTCTCTGCAACTCCCTAATGGTCCTCACCTACTAGCAGGTGTAAAGTGAATGGGAGGGAGTAACAGATTGGCATAAACCACGGGCAAAAATGTTAGGTCTTAGTATCTTGGCTCCTATAATCAGTTCCATATGTGACCTGGTTTATGGTTTCAGAGCAAGTGATTACTTTTAAGTAACCAAACAGCAGAGTTTATATGTATTTTGAGATTCTTGGAAGAAGGTTGATTACATAAATGCCAACTACATGAGTATTGATTTCTCAACGAATAAAAAGAAGCCCCCCTCCTCCAAAATGGTCAGCCAGGTTGACTATATATTATTCCTTCTATTCTGTAACCACTGCAGGAATTTCTGAGGGGTAGGGATTTCAAAGCTTTTTCAAGATCATCATACATAAAGCATTCCTTGGTCTATAAGGCCTTAAAGAGGAGAAATGGGCTTTGGCTGACTTCACCCATAAGCTGAACTCCATAAATATTATATAGTTAACACACAATCCAGATACTTTAACTTCACAGAGTTCAGGAAAGAACAGCTTTTGTTTATGGTGAATTTTCTTATGTGTTGAATATAAAGTACCAATTAAAGTGTAATCGGAATAGCTGTTTGAATTTTTGGCAGCATATCAGAAGGAGTTACGGAAAGTGGGGCTTTTCAATGATAGATATGATTTTGCAGAGGTCATGCTATGGCCTGGACAGGGCACTCCTGGCATAATTTCAAACCATAAAATGCATGCAAATCTAGTGAAATGAATCCTATCCCAGGACTCAAATCCTCATTGCCTTCTTCATTTCTAAAGCAATTCTGGTTTTCAGAATACTTTGCCTGGAACCCAATCCTTACATGCTAAGGAGATCTAGAATGGCTAAGCAACGAGGTCATTTTATTGTATCACGGCCACAGTTCAGTTCTTCATAGATTTTGATTTGAAAAAGCACTCAACCGTTGGAACCTGAACTTTCTCCCTCTCTCCCTAGATAAACTTCTCTCATAAGTTTTCACAGAACTGACTTCTTCGTCTTCGGAGTTCTTACATCAGTTTGTAATTAGACACCAAAGGAATGAATGGTTCAGAATTGCTCTGAGGGAGGCAGTGAAGGTCATTATGCAATAAAAAGACTGGAAATGGTAAATGAAAAAAGAAACAAACCATGTCAAACATGCGTAAATATAGAGCAGGAGCTACAGCCATGAGTTCTTGGATAGAGCTGTTGAATGGCTCTAATACATAGGAGTCACTTTGGTGTGTTAGTTAAAATCTAAAAAGAGAAACCTGACCCAAGCTAAGGTACAGCCAGTGACTAGCTCAACTTGGAACAGCTTCCAAAATAAAATTTAAAAAAAAATGTGCAGTTGACCTTGTAACTAGGATTGCATATGGCACCCAGCCAAAATCCACCAACTCTCTCCAGGGCAAAGAGTGACAGCTTTGCTGCCCTGCAGCTAAAACAGGTTGGAGCTCATATTAAACTGTGCCAAGCAGGGTCTGCCACTAAGCTGAACACCTGTAATCCACCCATCTGTGTCCCTCAAGTCCTCTCTCCAAAGTAAATGGATTCTGAGCTCTAACAGCTGTCTGGGGGACTCTGAAGGGCTGTTCACAGCGGGAAAGGCTCTGGGAGATGACACAAGCTGTGGGTATGTTTCCAAGGTCAGATCCCAAGGAGGGAAGTACTTTTGATTCTTTCATGTGTGGAGATGACAAAAGTGACATAGGGTAGGATCTGTAATTTCCAGATTGTTTGACTAACTACCAGACATTGTTTATCTCATCATCTGATTTGAGAATAAAGATAATCATAGTTGATGAAAGAGAAGACAGTCTTAGCGATGAAAGTCCCTTTCATCTGGGAGTGTAAGACACAAAGAAGGGGAAATGAGGCACAACTTTGGGGAATGAAAGTCATATGCAGCCCCTCCATAAAAGTAAGAGCATGTCAGGAATATTTTAAATATACATACACTGAAGGCTACTATGTTTACAGCAAAGGTAGAAAAATACATACGTAAGTCCTTGTAGCAAAACCAGCACATTGTACCCCATAAGTGCATTAATGTACACAGCTATGATATAATAAATAAAAATTTTTATAAAATGAAAGAGAGAAAGGAAAACACACATTCTGGTCACCCTCTATAGGTATGCATAAATCTTAGGTGCAAAGTGCTTATCACAGCAGACGCCTGCCAACACCAGCAGCCATTGACATGAGTAGATTATTATAAACAAGTGAAACAGTTGTCTTCTATATAGGTGATATTATAAAAATAAACAGAATCTTAGTGGCGGAATAGCTGAGACTCCCTTAGGAGTTGAGCCATAATCACAATTTTTTCCTTATAAGCTTAAATACTTTTCATTTCTTGACTTTTTTTTTTTTTTTTTTTGCAGTTTTGGCCAGGGCCAAGCTTGAACCCGCCACTCCCAGTATGTGGGGCTGGCACCCCACTCCTTGAGCCACAGGCACCACCCTTGATTTTTTTTTTTTTTTTTTAGAGACAGAGCTTCACTTTGTTGCCCTCAGGAGAGAGCCGTGGTGTCACAGTTCACAGCAACCTCCAGCTCTTGGGCTTAAAGTAATTCTCTTGCCTCAGCCTCCCGAGTAGCTGGGACTACCGGCCCCTGCCACAACGCCCAGCTATTTTTTTATTGAAGTTTGGCCGGGGCTGGGTTTGAACCTGCCACCCTCAGTATATGGGGCTGACGCCCTACTCACCGATCCATAGGTGCCGCCCCATTTCTTGCCTCTTTATAGATACTTTGAGTAAAAAACAAAATTACTTTTATAAGATAGCATGTAGCTGCTGTTACTAAAGTAGGAAATCTTCATTTATTCTTTCTTTCATTCACCAGTCATATATATATTAATTTAGTTACTAAATATTTCTTATCTAGGTACTGGGAATATAGTACTAAGAGAAATAGTCTCTGCCTGCAGACTGGCACTCAACAAGTGGGCACTCTCAATGTACCTTTTGTGGTTATGCAGGAATAAGAAAACTAGAAGAAATAGGTCTGATACTGTCAGAAGCAAAGCCCCAGGAAGTCAGCTTCTAACGCAGGCACAGATTGGCAGAAGATGGACTGAGTTCAGCTCCTTACCATCACCACAAATACTTACTGAATAACCACCTGCCTGTGGTCTTTGGTAAGCAACAAAGATTCTGAGACTCATGTATAGGACCCATTATAAATGGAATCAGTCTGGTTGGAAAAGGTTCTACAATCTTATTTGCATGAAGCATCAATTTTCCTTCATTTGTATACAATTGATTCAATCAACACAGACATCTGAGTGTTTGTAATGCATTAGGTACTTTGCTAAGTGCTGGAAATGAAGACAGCTGTTTGCATCTATCTGTTTACCTGCCCATCTACCCTTCCATCCACCAATTATGTGTTAAGGACTTTTGCTGGATTGTGAAGATAAAATAACACCAAGTTATGACTTCATGGAGCTCACATTACAGGAACAAATATGGATGAAACATAATAAAAACAATTAGATGCACAGGAAATTTAAAAATTCTAATATTTGGAGAGATTTCCACCTCTGAAAGTATCAATGCCAACAAATTCTGAGAGAAAAGAAAGAAATCCATTGACACCACTGGAGATTATAATACAACTGGTTAGGAATATCTGATATCATAAGTAGATTAAAAAAAAACATCAAGGATACAAAAATTTTGAATAGGGCAACCAACCAACCTGACCAAATTTATAGAATACCTCACCCAACAATGTCAGAAACGCATTCTTTTCAAATGCACACTGAATGCTAAACAAAATAGATCCAACAAATTTTTATAAACTTTAATGAATTATGGTCTCTAACTATAACAAAGTTAAACTTAAAAAATCCATGACAAAAATGTTTTTAGAAAACATCCAAATGTTGAAATACACAGTATGAATAACACACCCCTAAATCACACAAGATGCAGATAAGATATTACAGCAAAAATTTAAATACATTTTAACCTGCAGGATGACGGGGACACACTATTTCAAATGTTGATAGAACAGCCACCAATATCGGTCACACCTAATGATCCATACCAGATTTCTCAGTAAGCTTAAGAGATTTGAAATCTCACATAGTATGTTCTCCAACACAATAATATTAAAGAACAATGCAAAGATTTCTGGAATAAAAACCTAAATATTTGGAATGTAAATAATACAAATACCTGGTTAAATGAGAAATGGCAGGAAGAACTGAAATGTATTGTGAATTAAGTGATAACGAAACAGAACATGACAAAATCTGGGGGATACAACTGAATCTGTGTCAGAGGAAAATTTATAGATTTCACTTCTTATGCTAGAAAAGAAAAAAAAAGTTTTAACACCATTGATCTACGCGGATGTTAAGAAACACCTAGATAATGCGTCACTCTTGAAGGTAAAATGTTGAATTTCAGAGGATACTCCCCTCATCACTTATATTCAGCTTTATCTTAGAGATTCTAGTCATGACACTCTACTTAGAAAATTCCAAGAAATATTTCTTTAGAATGCTAAAACTTACAAGTGAATTTAGCAAAATTATCAGCTATAAAGTCAATACGTAAAAAATTGTATTTTATGATAGCTGAGAAGAAATGGAAATAAAATTTATAATAATACCATTCAAAGATCGTCAAAAATGCAATACTTAGGGAAAAATTAAAATATTTGGGAGCCCTATATACTGAAAACTAATACATGAATGGAAAAATACAGTGTAGCATTTTCATGAGATGTCAGTTTTCCTCAACGTGATCCATAGACTCAACAAAATGTCATTCAAAATATCTACATGCCTTTTGTATAGGAATGTAAAATTTTATTTTAAAATTTATATGGAAATTCAAAGAATAGCCAAAGCAATTTTGTAAAATAAGAAAAAACTTTGAGGGCTATCTGATACACTATTTGATTTTGGATTTAATATAAAGTTAGTATGTAAGCATTGATACACAGATTCATAGAAATATTAGGGACCAGGAATGTATCACCACATACGTGGTCAATTGACTTTTGGCAAAGATACCAAGGTGATTCAAGAGGGAAATGATGGTTGTTCAAGAAATAGCAGTGAAATAATATCCTCATGGAAAAACAAAGATTCAAACCTTACCTCACCTTATACATAAAAATTCGTTCAAAATGGATTGTATACCTACGTAATAGTGAAAACTACCAAAGTTCTAAAAGAAAATACAGGAGCAAATGTTTAAGTACTTGAAATTGGCAAATAATCCTTAGACAGGAAATGGTATACCCTATCCATAAAAGAAAATAAAATGATAAGCTAGATTTCATCAAAATTAAACACTTCTTTTCAAAAAGACATGAACTGGCAAAGCTATGGACTGGAAGAAAATAGGTACATTGGATATATGTGTGATATATATGTCTGATAAAGGCAGAAAGGAGAGGTATGCTGGAGAACTAGCATTTGACAAACACTTTTAAAGTTTCCGACAGAAACTAATAATGCATTTAAACCTCCCTAAGTCTGTTTTCACTGACAAATCATTGGAGCTTTGGAGAAATTAATCAACTTTCCCAAAGTGAAAGTTTGGATGAGTCTCTAACAGATGAGTCTCTCTTAGTCTTACTCAGAAAGGCAGAAGGATCACTTGAGGCTAGGAGTTTAAGATCAGTCTAGGCAACATGACTTTTGTAGAGACACCAGGCTCTACAAAAAAATTGAAAGTTAGCTGGACATGGTGACACAGGCCTGGGTCACAGCTACTCAGGAAACTAAAGTGGGAGGATCTTCTTAGGAGCGACTTTGAAGATGCAGTGAACTATGATCACCCCACTGTACTCCAGCCTGGGCAACACAGTGAGATCCCATCTCTAAAACAAACAAACAAAAAAAGAAAAAAAAGAAAAGAAATTACTAATAAGGGTAATAAGGGCCCTTCAGTATTTTTTTTAGGGAGGTTTAGAAGATAGGACAGGTATCCTCAAACTTTTAAACAGGGGGCCAATTCACTGTCCCTCAGACTGTTGGAGGGCTGGACTATAGTTTAAAAAAAAAAAACTATGAACAAATTCCTATGCACACTGCACATATTTTATTTTGAAGTAAAAAACAAAATGGGAACAAATACAATTTACACCAATGCATGTGGCCCACGGGCCGTAGTTTGAGAACCTCTAGGATAGGAGGTTAACCATGGTACAAAGGAGGGCTAATCCCCATGCGAGTGCATGAAGCCATTCGTACAATGGATGAAACACAATAAAAACAATTAGATGCACAGGAAATTTAAAAATTCTGATATTTGGAGAGATTTCCACCTCTGAAAGTATCAATGCCAACAAATTCTGAGAGAAAAGAAAGAAATCCATCGACACCACTGGAGATTATAATACAACTGGTTAGGAATATCTGATATCATAAGTAGATTAAAAAAAAACATCAAAGGGCCCTTTACAAGCCCTTTCTCTTTTTCTTCTGTCCCAGAGACCAAAGGCATGTACAGTTGTTTTCATTCTTCCCGATTTCTTTTAAGACCCGTCCCAAGCTGTTAACTCTAGCGAATGTCCATTCAATCCCTAAAGCCCAAGCTAACAAGAGTCGATAGTTTAACTGTGGACATAGTAGATTTGAAATTTGCCATTAATTTCCACTTTCCTTTTTAAAATCTAAGGTAAGACTTTGTAAGAGTAAAGGTTTCAGTCCTTCATACTTGCTACTTCAAGTGTTAGTAGCACCTTGGAGCGGGTTAGAAATGAGCCTCTCAGGGCCTACCCTAATACATCAGAATCCTCATTTTAATGAGGTCTCTGCTTATTTGCACACACATTAAAATTTGGCAACTCTGCTGCTTTTGGCCCCATAGTGAACTCACTTCCTCCTCCTGGTAACTGCAAAGGGATGCAAGCATATCCTTGGGATATCTGAACTATGTTCCACCACTCTGATGAGATGAACCCATTAAATCCCTAAACCCCAAGCTAACAAGAGTTGACAGTGTCATTATGGATATGCTGTATTTGAAACTTATCATTAATTTCCACTTTCCTATTTAAAATCTAAGGTCAAGTTGCTAACCACATGGAAGACACTCCAAGGAACAATTAGCATCTCCCAGCCTCAGTTTCCCCCCATACACAGAGAATGATTACACCCTTTTCCCAGATTTGCTATGGGAATTAAACAAAATAACATTCATTAAAAAGCCCATGGCTGACATGGCGCTGTTTTCAAAATATGCAGGCCTTTCAAATGGTCAATAAAGAACGGCTTTATTTTGCATTTAATAAATAACAAAAATCAGTGCCTCAAAACCAGTACAAACCTCTGACATTTCCTCACTTCGGGGAGCAGGATGGTTTGCTTCTGTATGCTATTTTCCCTGGTGGTCACAGTCAATGAGCGAGTGAGGGCAGGCAGCACCAGCAAGAGCCATTGCCTTAGATGGTGGCCTCCCCCCAGTCCATGTCCCTGACAGCCCACTTAATAACAGGAGCAATAACGGGGTTCATTATGTATGCAGCTCTGCAATCACAGCTGAAGAGGAAATTAGTCTGATGCCCTGAGCGACAGCTGAACTCTAGAAAGTGCCTAAATAAAATAACAGACAAGGAAAATATATACATATACGTACCTATAATAAAGTGTGTGATGAAAAAAGTTATGAAGAGACCTATTACAAAACTCTCTGTTTTCTTGGTTGGTGCTTGGAAGGGTACAGTGGTTACCAAAGTTTATTTTTTTAACGAAGTGTTATTTGTCTGTAGTATCATGTGGGGGCCAGGGAGGGAAGGTCTGGGAGACTTGAGCATGTGCACGTGAATTTGAACTTTTGTTTTGGGGATTATAATTTTAGATTTATTGAATAGTTGCAAGGATAGCCCTGGGTTCCCATACAACCTTCACCTAACTTCTAGTGTTAGCATCTTATGTGCCCATGGTAAATTTACCAGAACTAAGAAATCAAAATTTGTATATACAATTAACTAAAAACATTTAGCATTCATATAGACTATTCACTCAACTACAGGCTTTCTTTGGATTTCCCATCCTTTCCCTTTTCTGCTCCTGGATCCAACCCAAAACACCATATTGCCATTAGTCATCATATTTCCTTGGTCTTCCACGGTCTTTCTGCCTCTTCCTGTCTTTCATAACCTTGATACTTTTGAACTGTACTTGTCTGATGTTTTCCTTCATATCCCCCAATGTGGGTTTGTCTGATGTTTCGTCATGAAGGGACTGAGGTTACAGATCCTTGGGGAGACTGCCACAGAGGTGTTGTTCCCCTCTAATGACACTCATCACATTTTACCAGAGACGCATGACACCCTAAATTATGTTCACCCACATTACTCAGTTCCTGAGTGCGTCTGGGTTGAGCTACGTAAAGTTGTTATTTTTTCCTCTCTTTCCTCTGTTCCTTTGAAGCAAATTGTCAAATGTATTTCATCCTCAAGGGCAGGATAACCAAGCTCCGCTTCTTGGAAGGGAGGGTATTAAACAACTTTTTGCCATGTGTTAAAATCCACCACAGTAATTAGTAAATTTGGGGGGAAGGCAATAGAGTTCGACCTATTCATTTTAGCATTTGCTCACGGATTGTGCCTGCAGCAATTGTTACTGTGATGTTCCGATGATGATTTTCATTGCCTTTCTCCGTTGGCGTGTATTAATTAGAATTCTTTTGTAAGAATGATTTGTTCCTTCTCTGTTTATTTATGTAAGTATTTGTTTATATCATTATGGATTCATGATGTTTTTAGTGGCGTTATTTATTTTGTTGCTCAGATAGTTCCAGAATTGGCCACTAGGGGCGCTTTTAGGTCGGCCCCTGCATCCCTTTGATGGAACCCTATACTCTTGTCCTTGGACCGTTTTCTTATGTTCTGGGCTTATCGTCTTGTATTAATAGTTTCCTTTCTCCAGTCCTAAAATCAGCTATTTCTCTAAAAGCCTTGATTTCTTTTCTTGGAGAATGGTATTTAGAAACCAAAATCTGGGTGCTGGGTGAATATTTTTAATTGTGCCATTATTGAATACATATAGAAGGCTGAACATTCTGCTACTCGTTTACATATCTATGGGCTAATTAGATCCTCAGCCCTCAGAGCAGGTAACTGGAGGACCCTTCTTTCTCCTATGGCACTTTTTTTCTTTCAATAAGACCTTACTCTCCATCTAACCAGCAGGCATCTCTCTCTGCTCTGGCCTTTTCTGCATCCCCAGATTCAGGCATGTTCTTCTGCCTATGATGCCATTTCTACCTCTGCTGTTCCTTTCTGCCTTCTCCTTAACAGGAGGTATGCACGTACACTCTCACATATGTAGACCCTATCACACACGCGGACACACTCTTATGCACATGTATACTGGAACACCTGTATATCTGATTGTCACCAAAACGCCTCGTAAAAATGAGGAGCCTGTGTTTGGTATTTGGTGACTTTTGAAAGGGCTGTTTCAATGGGTAAGAGAAGGAGTGTATTCTGTACAGGGGCACAATAGGGATCAGAAGCATTAGAGTTGTGAATGAATTTATTAATTTACTCATTTATTTTCCCCAAACTTACAAAAAGTTTAAAATGCCTCAGGCCTTGCATCAGAGATAGGATTGCGAAGAGGTGCAGGATATGTCTGTGCTGCCAGGGGTTTGTAGTCAAAAGCAAGCAGCCTGAAGGGCACTTAGCAACACAGTGATCTTCTAGTGCCTTGCAAGGGCTTTTGGAAGAAGGGCAGATACTGGAGAGGTGGTGAGACAAGGCCTTTAATAAAGGCAAGGTGCATCTTTAAAAGACCTGAGCAGTTCTCTAGAAGGTCATGACAAGGTGGGCTTTCTAAATCAAAAGGAATAAAAGAAATAAAGGCTGGGAGGTGACCAACACTGTGATGTGCTGGGGCCTCCCATGTATGCAGCATCATTTCCCTAAAGCGAAGATTTTTTTCACTTTCCTAATACTTTGTAGTTAATGTTGTTTTAATCTTCTGGCAATTTATAATGATGATAGAAGCATGTTTCCCCTGTGCTTTTGGTTTCTGCAACGCTTTAAATGCTATAAAATCTACACACACACATTGCCCCTTGCTTATTTTTTCTATTTTCTTTTGCATCAAAAACCATATACTTTCCACCATGTGTCATACTTTGAATACTATAAAAAGTACCTTAGCTATTTCGAAATGATTATTTAACCTTGCTAACCTTCACAGTCATTTTAGAAGAAACTATATCAGTATGTAGCTCACTTTTATTTTTTCTTCTATACACACACAGACATGGCTAAGTTTTGAAAATTAAAGGTTTAGAAACAGATTTAGGCTATTACAGCATCAACTGTACATTATATATTTTTATAAACAGATTTAAATTTGTATTTTTTTATTTTAAACCAGGCAGAGAAAGCAGATAGGACTGAATTTTCTAATAACTGTTCTTGGTATTTCACTGAGAATTTCTTCTCCACCCCCCACCCCCATTTAACCTTTATTTGATATGAAATTTTGTGTCTTGTCTCAATTCAACAGAAGCACAATTTTTCAGATTTGTTTACTTTCTCCTCCTCTAATACCTCATCTCTCTGACCACAAGTAATATAATTTTCTACAGTTTGAATTTTACAAAGAATATGTTTTTTCTTTTTTCTTTTTTTTTTTTTTGAGACAGAGCCTCAAGCTGTCACCCTGGATAGAGTGCTGTGGCATCACAGCTCACAGCAACCTCCAATTCCTGGGCTCAAGCGAGTCTCTTGCCTCTGTCTTCCACGTAGTTGGGACTACAGGTGCCCACCGCAAGGCCCGGCCATTTTTTGGTTGCAGCCTTCATTGTTGTTTGACAACCCGGGCTGGATTTGAACCCACCAGCTCAGGTGTACATGGCTGGCGCCTTAGCCCGTTGAGCCATAGGCGCCGAGCCAAGAATATGTTTTTTCCTTGAGTGTAAAGCAACTCGGCTACACTCTTAAAATAACAAAAAAAGAAACACATTTAAAAAACAAAATGAAGTACATAGCTTGTTTCTATCAAAATTTTATAAATATGACTATTTTCCTTCTAGTATTTTATGTTTTAGATTAAAAATCTCAAATTATATAATTTTTTTCTTTCTAAAGTATTAACATATTTATGTATTTCAAAATTTCTTTTAAATTTGAATTATTTTTATCAAAATGATTTTAGCATTTAAAAATTTTAAAAGGCTGTGGCTATACTTCTGGCTCTTATTTTATTATTTTTACCTGATCCTCAGTAAACCTCTGCAATCTGCAAATACAGTTTCTCCCCCATATGATGGTAATTTCTTTCATTATGAACGTGATTACTGTCTCTCTTTTCATTTTCTTCATTTTCCATAGACTCTTTAGGAGAACCTATTATTTCTATTTTAATTCTCCATTCTTTGTTCATTCTAAAATTTTCTCTCTTGCCATTTTTATCTCATTGTTCCTTTACTTTTTATTCTCAGATGTTTTCTCAAAATATCCTCCATGCTACTGATTCAACATCCCTACAATAGCAATTATATTCTCTTCTCTACTCAGTGTGAATTGTATTGGGACTTAAAATTTTTTCACTGATATCTGTGCTTAACTTAGTTTAGCTCTAAAAATGTCTTTGTATGTGTAAGTCTCTGTGTGTGTGTGTGTGTGTGTGTGTGTGTGCTATCTCCTGAATCCTTCAATCATTTTTAGCAGTTTACTTTTTCTTTAAAATTTCGGAAACGTCTTCTTCCTATCTATCAAGCCCTATAAGTTTTCTTAATGTCTATATTTCTATCTTTTTTTGTGTACATCTATCTTTCTAGTGACAGAGATAGAGAGAGTACTTAGATAAGTAACTTGTAAGGGAGTTATTGGAAAGTTGTCACTTTCCCCCCAAATTTTGCGATTTATTTTTACTTTGGAAATATCACGAGTGAAAATTGATCATGCTATTTAAATATGAGCCTTAAAAATTATTGTAGATATTAAAATGGTTTTATATTTACTAGTTGTTGTATTTCCTTCTCTAATGAATTGCCCATTGGTGTATTTTCCTATCTTTCCATTGTGGTATTGATAACTTTGTAGTTAATTGGCAAAGTTCTTTGTTTACCAGGGATGTTAATACTTTATCTAGAAAATACATAGCAAATACTCTTTGTTCATTTTAAAATTTTGTAATTGCATCCTTTTGTTTATGACTCAATGACATTTTAGAGCTCTAATATACTCATATCCATAAGTCTCTTCGTTTTACCTTAGCAGATTGTTTCACAAATCAAGATGAGTTATACATCTCTTTGTGTTAACAATGATGGTGGCCTAGACTAAGATAGTAGCCATGAGGACAGACCAAAGGCCAACATAACCATGACTGTCATTGTGGGAGTTGAATCAGTAGCATACAATGCCTGCCTGAAAATGCAGAGTACATCACAGTG
This sequence comes from Arctocebus calabarensis, assembly GCA_963573935.1. Classification (NCBI taxonomy): domain Eukaryota; kingdom Metazoa; phylum Chordata; class Mammalia; order Primates; family Lorisidae; genus Arctocebus; species Arctocebus calabarensis. The sequence goes on from CAUYON010120372.1 coordinate 14,419, forward strand.
AGAAGTGACTTGATGTCCAGGTTTCTACCTGAATATGTAGATAGATGGTGGTCACCAAGCAAAAAAAATAAAATAAATAAAATAGGGAGAACACTTTCAGAAGCTAAGAAAATATATTTCCAGTGGGAAGTAACTGAATTATAGTCAGAAAACTACATTCTAAGATATTGGAGACAAAGGCAGATTCACAGGAATGAAAAACAGAAGAGTTAGGAGAAGAGCTTGAGAATAAGAATTTGTAAACTTTAGCTGGAGTTAGGAGAAGTGATGATGGTGTTCAGATAATGGAAAAATCAGGATAATAAGTTGGTCCAGGGATTAACTGAAAGGAGACAAAAGTTAATGAACTTTAATGAAAGGCCAAGCTCTATGTTGAGAAATGTTATAGTCAGGTCAATCTTTTTGACAAAAAAGCTATTATCTTTATCAGTATTGCAATGCAACTTGGTTCAGAGAAGCTAAGTTAGTTGTCCCAAGTCACACAGACTATTTGATGGCAGCTGCTCAAACTCAGATCTCTTTGTCTCTAATGCTGTTTCTCCTGTCACTGTGATACCTCTAAGTAGGACTTCAGCTGTCTACAAAATTCATCCTTGAACACCGAGTAGATATGAACACAGGCTGCATGAGTGTCTGTCACCTATTGTCACTGCAGGGGAAGTTGGCATCACATCATTGACAAGAGGCCTGCTATCTTCAAATGAAGCGAATGTGTTATCATTACGTGTGCAAAGGAATCTTATCATTGCTCTGAAGACAATTTTGTTATCTCATGTTGCATATGTGATCATTACCCTGTGGGCAGAGATGTAATCACTGCCCTATAGGAATACCTATCATTATGGCTTGGCAAGTAGAAAAGTGATAATTAACTTACACAAATAGATGGGATCATTGCACTACAGATAGAACAGTTATTGCATTTCTCAAAGAAATGCAATCTCTAGTGTGCAAAAGACAATGTGTTAATTACATTTATGGTAGAGATATGCTGTTTATATTGCCCATAATGATGATATCAATTGCATTTCAGATGGAAATTGGGATTGTTCTATTGCTGATAAACCTGTTATAATTGCATTGCAGAAAGAGATGTAATCATTCCCTTGCATATGGTGTGTGTGGCGATGGGATCATTACAGGACAGGTGGAAATGCAATCAACACATGGCTAGCAGCTGATGATGGAGCACTTTCTTTGCTGGAACCTAACCTATTACCAGTTAGGTTGCCAAAATGTAATCATTGCCCTAAAAAATAATATTTTAAGTGTGGTGCACGTGAAAATATAAACACATTTTGTTGAGAATATAGTGAAAGTGAGATGCCTCATGAAAAAAATTGGCCTCTTTAAGTCAGGTGAATAGGGAAGGCCTAAAGGATGAAAGGCAGAGAAGAAAGAACTGTAGCCAGCCCCAAGCCATGCCAGACAATCTAGCTGATGTGCTAGACTTGCAAATGAGAACATCTTGGATGAAGATCTTCCCACTGACTGCAAACATATAAATCAGTCTGACTAATACCAAATGGAGCACAGACAAGCCGCCCAGCTGAGCCCAACCCAGATTACAGAATCATAAGCAAATAAAGTTGATGTTATTTTATGTCACTAAGTTTTAGGGTGATTTGTTACACTCTAATAAATAACCAATATAACTATGTACACTATAATGATTTTAAATCAACCTATAATGTTATGATAGCCTTTTAAACAAAACTGAAATAACTTCTGTATTAACAACGCAAAGCAATTTAATAGAAATAGTTATAACTGCCCAGAAATAATCTAAAGCTTCATGGAGTTGATTTACTATATAGCCATCCAAAGTACCTAATCACATGTCCACTTGATGAATAATCATTACATGCCAAGAAATCCCTTGGTGTAATCAAAACTACACAAATGCATAGACATTAATAACTTATTGGCAGGTATTCTTTTTTTATGTTTTATTTTCTCTTAAGTCTAGATCCATTTAACTGATGACTCATTTCTTAATTTATTGAACAAGGCATTACCAAAATAACACATTTTCTATTTATGTTATACTGTGGTTACAAAGATGAGTTAGTTACACATGAATTTAAAAAATTGACATAGGCATTTAAGGCTATTAACTTCTCTCTTAGCACTGCTTTTTCTGTATCCCAGAGATTTTGGAAGCTCATATCACCTGTGCCAATCAATTTTAGAAAGCTTTTGATCTCCATTTTAATTTCATCATGGACAAAAGAATCATTCAGCACAAGGTTGTTTAATGTCTATGCATTTGTGTAGTTTTGAGAGCTGCTCTTAAAATCAGTTTCTAGTTTTATTCGACTATGGTCTGAGAAGTTGCGTGGTGTGATTTTATTTTCCTGAATTTTCTAAGGCTTGTTTGTGGCCTAACCTGTGATCTTTCTTTGAAATGTACAACGTGGTGATGAGAAGAATGCATTTTCTGAAGTTTTGGGGTGGAACATTCTGTAAATGTTTGATGACACAAACTTCCTGAAAGAAAACCACAAAGCTATAGGTAACTGACTTTCAACAGAGCAAACAAAAATAGACTGGGGAAAGGCTGACCTATCAATAATTGGTCCTGGGAAAACTGGATAACCATATGTAAAACAAAGAAACTGGATTCCTATCTCTTAACCACATACAAAACTTAACCCGAGATGTATTAAGAATGTAAATGTAAGATCTGAAACCATAAAAATTATAAAAGAAAATGTAGGGAAATCTCTCCTGGATATTGGCCCTTGAGGAAAGACTAGATGTCTATGACCTGCCCATTTGGGTCTTCTTCTGTACCCTGGGGCCAAGCCAAGTCCTGGTGGTTAGCTCTTGTCTGGCCTTAAATACAGAAATAAAAATAAATAAATGAGACTTGATTGAATTAAGAGCTTTCCAAACATCAAAGGAAATAATCAATGCAATAAACAGAAAACCTACAGAATGGGAGAAAATATTTGCAAACTATACATCTAGCAAAAGACTAATGTCCAGAATCTGCAAAAACCTCAAAAAATCAGCAAGAAAATAAATGACCCCACCAAAAATTGGGCAAAGGATATGAACTGATTTTTTTCAATAGAAAATAAACAAATGGCCAAGAAACACATGAATAAATGCTTGACATTGCTAATTATCAGAGAAATGCAAATTAAAACCACAGTAAGATAACCACCTCATCCCATCAGAATAGTCATTATTAAAAAGTTGGAAAAAAAATAGATTTTGGTCCAGGTGCAGTGAAAAACACTTATATGTTGTTAGTGGGAAGGTAAACTAGTACAATTGCTATGGATAACAGTATAGAGATTTCTCAAAGCACTAAAAGTTGACCTACCATTTCCTCCAGCAATCCCAGTCCTGGGTATCTACCCAAAGGAAAAGAAATCTTTTTTTTAAAAGACACCTGTACACAAATGTTTATTGTAGCACAATACACAACTGCAAAGGTATGGAATCAACCTAAGTGTTCATCAACTGATTAAGGAGTAAAGGAAATGTGAGATGTGTGTGTGTATGTGTGTGTATGTGTGCATATATATAATGTACATAATTTTTGTATATATATATATATATACATATACATACACACACACACACACACTCACACACAAAGACCTCTGATCTCCAGGCCAGCAGAGATATGTACATATATATACACACATATTTTTTTCATGGAGTACAACTCAGTCAGAAAATGGAATGAAATAATGTCTTTTGTAGCACCTTGGATGGGATGTGAGACTATTATCCTCAGTGAATTATTTCAGGAATATAAAAACAAATACCACATGTTTTCCTAAGTGGAACTAAAGGTGGAATCCATGTGGTCATACAGTGGTATATTAGACACTGAAAACTATGAAGGGAAGAGTGTGGGGTAAAGGATAAAAATCTGCCTATTGGGTACCATGTCAACTATCCTAGCGAAAGGCATATCAAAAGCCCTAGTTTCAATATGATATAATTCATTCAGGTAACAAAAAATATTTGTGCCCCTTAAATATTTTTAGAAAAAAAAATGTGTGAAGGAAAAAAAAATTGTTATTGAGGAAAAAAAAGAAGAAGAAAAGAAAAACAAAGAAAAACAAAAGAAATTTGTCAAGAAAGAAGGAAGGGGATGATGGCATGAGATTCCTCCATCTTTGAAGAATTTCTTGTGAGGTGATGAAAATTAACAAAGATAGTACCAAAAAAAGTTTTGGTAAGGATATGGAATAATTCTGATTCTCATATATTGCTTATGGAATATGCATTGATTTAAACCACATTGGAGAACTATTTGGCAATGTCTAAATATTTATTAAAGTTAAATCTACTCCTAAGTCTTATGCCTCAGAAATTCCATATCTAGGTAAATACCCAAGAGAAATAACAGCACATGTCCTCCAGAAGATATCTGTGTGTGTGTGTGTGTATGTATGAATATTGATGGCAGCCATAGTCATAACTCTTAAAAACAGAAAATGACCCAAATGTCCACCAACAGAAGAATGGCTAAATGCAGTACCATTTGCAATAGATTGTTATGTAGCAATCAGTATGAACAATCTACTGATATATGTCATAACATGAACGAATCGTAGCCCTTATTCTGTGTAAATAAGCCAAGATAAAAAAATGCATAATAAGTAAACACTACTATGATGATAGAAACTAAAATAGTGGTTACCTCTGGGTAGAGGAGGTAACCATGGAGGTATATGAGGAAACCTTGTTGATTTGAATATTCTGTATCATGGTTACTAAGATATATGCCTACACAGAAGTGTGTTATTCCACACACTTAAGATTTGTGTCCTTTGCTATGTATGTGTTAATATACCCCTAAAAAATAAGTTGATAGGGAGGCCTAGGTGAGTAAATTGCCTGAGCTCACAGGTTCAAGATCAGCCTGAGCCAGACTGAGACTCTGCCTCTTAAAATAGCAATGTGTTATGTTAGGCGCCTTTAGTCCCAGCTACTTGGGAGGCTGAGGTAAGAGAATTTCTTGAGCCCAAGACTTAGAGGTTGCTGTGAGCTATGACACCATGGCACTCTACCAAGGGTGACAAAGTGAAATTCTATCCAAAAAAAAAAAAACTGTTAAAAAAATAATAAAATAAGTTGACAGATAAAAAAATAATATCTTAGGGGCTTAGCACGGGTCAGGCTGAGAAAGCCAACACAGAGGTACTAGGGGTGTGGGGGCGTGTGGCATCCGCAGAGGCAGAAACACCACAGACAAGGACAATAGAGCACTTCTATTTGGTCCTCATCTCCAGATGAAAGGTCTCTGCCTGCCACAGAACCAGGATGGCCTGGGGCACAAAATCCTTTGGCTAAAAACTGCATTCTCTAATGATCTCACCAAGAGGCTACCGCACACCGACCTCCCAGTTCTGGCCTGTCAAGCTGGCTGCTTCTTCAGGCCTGGAGGACTTTCAGGACTCAGTATCTACTCAAGCCGAATCACAGGTAGCATAACCTGCTATTAGACTCTTGTCCCTCCCTGAGTAGGGGGCTGTGCTCTGATCCCCATGCAGGTCTTCTGCTGTGCCCTGTGGTCAAGCCAAGCCATGGTGGTTAGCTCCTGTTTGGCCTTAAGGAGAACTCAGGGATGTCTGGATGGGACCTGGAGACAGTGTCCTGGGTCAGAGACCTCTGATCAGGCCAGGGGAGTCACCACACAGACAGATTTATAAGCTTTAGGCAAGAGAGCTGGCAATCTTGTGGCCATCTTTCCACCCCTTTATTTCCATGTGACTATATCCTTGGCCAGATCTTCATGTCCTTAGATGGCTGTGCCTTTTAGTAAATTGGCAATTAAGATAAATAAGCACATTTATCACGGTCTTGTGGTTGTCCATTCTGAAGCCTTCAGGGCGGCCAGCTGCCTGCCCCTTGCTAGTGTGAACTTACTAGCCCCGACACACACTGGCCACCCTCTTCTAGCCAGCTGAAATTTACTCTCAGGGGACCTACTTTTAGGATTAACATACTGACAAGTCTGCAGTTTTGTTTTCAGTGAGGGTGGTTGTGTTTTCAAGGAAGAATGTAGCACATTGAAGACACATTAGCCTGTTTTAATTCTTTCATCTCCCCTTTACAGGCTTTCTAGATTTAGCCAAGTAACTTCCCTCTGAGTTCCATTCACCTTATCATCAGAATGAAATGAAGCAAGACATGAAAAGTCCATTTCAAGCAACTGCAAATAGAAGAAATTATAATTATTATTCATGTTTTGAAGTGGGACAATTTTTCTCATTTGGAATTTTTACACACTAAAAATATGGGTCGTTTACACTAACCCATACCCTTTCACTCTCTAAATTGACTCATTGTTTATTTTCTCTGGCTGATTACTAAAGTCAAATAATTATCTTCCTCCAAATCACTGAGTGAAGATGGCTTGATGTCTTCGATTGTTTACTTCTGTTTTCTGCCCACACAGAGTCAGTCATCAAGTCTTGATGGGCTTCTCCTGATCAGCTTCTGTTCGCCTTCATCCCCACCACCCTTCACCATGCCCATGCCTTCATCACATGGTTCATCTCACCCTGAGACTGCTATCTTCCCTTAGCCTCTCCTCCTCCACGACATTACACACAATTTCTAGTCTCATAATTTCTTTTCTTTTTTTATTTATTAAATCATAGCTTTTTTAATTTATTAATCATAGACATTAATCACAATCATGGGCCGATTACTGCATTGATCACTGCAATCATGGGGTACAGTGTGCGGGCTTCATATACAATCTGAAATATTTTCATCCAACTGTTCAACATAACCTTCATGAAATTTTCTCATTTATTATGTGAAAACATTTGTGTTCTGCATTTAGTAGGTTTCACCTGTCCCTTCTAAGATGCACCATAAGGGTGATCCCTCCATTTACCCTCTCTACACCCGCTCTCCCCCCTTCCCTCTTTTACCCCCTTCCCATATTATTGTGCTATAATTGGGTTATAGCCTACATATGAAAGCTATAATTTAGCTTCATAGTAGGGCTGCATACATTGGATACTTTTTCTTTTATTCTTGAGACACTTTGCTAAGAAGAATGTGTTCCAACTCTATCCATGTAAATATGAAAGAGGTAAAGTCATCATATTTCTTTAAGGCTGCATAATATTCCATGGTATACATGTACCACAATGTATTAATCCATTTGTGGATTGATGGGCACTTGGGCTTCTTCCATGACTTAGCAATTATGAATTGGGCTGCAATAAATAATCTGGTACATATATCTTTGTTATAATGTAATTTTTGGTCTTATTGGTATATGCCAAGTAGAGGAATTATAGGATCAAATGGCAGATCTATTTTTAGATCTGAGTATTCTCCAAACGTCTTTTCAAAAGGAACGTATTAGTTTGCATTCCCACCAGCAATGTAGAAGTGTTCCCTTTTCTCCATATCCACGCCAGCATCTCTGGTTTTGGGATTTTGTTATGTGGGCTAATCTTACTAGAGTTAGATGATATCTCAAGGTAGTTTTGATTTGCATTTCTCTGACGATTAAGGATAGTGAGCATTTTTTTATGTGCCTGAAGGCTGTGCACCTGTCTTCTTCAGAGAAGTTTCTCTCCAGATCCTTTGCCCATCCTGAGATGGGATCACTTGTCCTTTTCTTGCTAATATGTTTGAGTTCTCTGTGGATTCTTGTTATTAAACCTTTGTTGGAGGCATAACCTGCAAATATTTTCTCCCATTCTGAGGGCTGTCTGTAACGAGGATAGACTCACACTGGATTAAAGATTTAAACTTAAGACATGAAACTATAAAAAATACTAGAAGAATGTGCAGGGAAAACTCTTGGAAGAATTGTCCTGGGCGAATACTTTATGAGGAGGAACCCCCAGGCAATTGAAGCAGTATCAAAAATTCACTACTGAGACTTGATGAAACTAAAAAGCTTCTGACACAGCCAAGAACATAGTAAGTATAGTCTTACAATTTCTAAACTCAACTTTCAAGATATCACTTTGCTATTTACAGATCAAATTTTCC